>JAFBJS010000063.1:75701-89003 GCA_016785265.1 Paraplagusia blochii
TAAAGATTCAGAACTAGAAACGTATACGTGTGTGTTAGAGACATGAGCAACAGCTGGTAGACAGGGGACAGAGCTGAAGGTAGAGGAGTTAACGAGGCCGAGGCTCTCTTTAGGAGAGACAAGAGGATCAGGAATGAGGTGATTAGGGACAACACAGACAGGAAGGTTTGGAGAAAAAGCAAGAGAAGACAGATTGAGATGGTTTGGACATGTTCAGAGGACGGACATTGGTAGAAGAATGATCCTAGAGATGGAGCTACCAGGTAGGAGACAAAGAGGAGATTTGTTGATGCAATGAGGGAGACAAGGGAGGTAGTTGGAGTTATATTAGAAGATGGAAAGTCTGTCCACACCAGACGATGGGGCTGAGGCTCAATAACGCCACCCAGGGACGATTAATAATCACATGAACTCAAACCAGAAATTGCAATAAACAAAAGCACAAAAGGATTAATGACTTAGGGGGGAAAAAAAAGATGCATGAAAACTGGTTTGAAATCAACAAAATAGTTCAGATAAAATGCAAGTGTGGGGACACACACACACACACACACACACTCACTCTAGGGGGTTGGTGATATAAAAAACACAGGCGCACAAACACAAAGAACAGAAGATAACCCAATTCCCCACTGCAGCTTAAAAATAATGTCTCTACTTTGAAGGAGTTTTTCAAATGACCAGTGAGTATCTTAACATCACAGACCGGTGCTTTTGGTCAATTTGTTTTTGCTGCTTCATTTTTAAGCGTTGCCTTTCCTGAAACTGCAGACTGTGAAATTCAGCATCATTATTTATACATGTCTCTTCTTCTTTTCTCTTTGCTCTCACTCTCTCTCTCACCCCGTCCCTCTTTCCAAGCTCGTCTCGTCCTTCCTTCAGTTTACCTTATTTCCAGCCAGACTGGAGTGTTGTCCTCGTCTTACCCTGTTACATTTATTGAACTCAGGAGTCACTAGAGAAGGTTTTGCAAGATGGTGATAATGCACTGCACTGTGTTGGAAAATTTGACTATGCTTAGAGTAAAAAGACGCTAAAAATATTTCCGCATTTTCACATATAAGTGATTCACGAAGCACAGTTTGTATGAAAAAAAAAAAAAAAACCTCTCATGTCTGGAGGCTCAGAGTGGCCTTGGACAGAGTGGAAGACCTTTTAGAACTTATGAACTAAATCAAAAGTAACAGTGATGGCCTAGAGGTTGAAGGAAGTGGAACTGGCTCCGCAACGTTTGGTTTGAGTCCATCAGCTGCCAGGTTGCCACTGAGGTGCTGTGAGCATAGCACCATGCTAACCCTCATAAGCCCCTTCCAGTAGCCCCCCACCCACAGGAAGGCCCACGGTATGGTACGGTGTGATTTGAGGGACATTTGTGGAGACATTAGCATTTTTGCAACCTTGGCATGGCCCGTGTCTAGGGCTCCTCCTACGCTCTTTCGGAGGCATTACGGCAGTGGCGCTAAGCCTAGGGTGCCAGCTGGTTTTGAGGTTCCGCGATGATACGGAAATCACGTGCAACCACAAGATCTCACAATAAATTTTTCTCCACTGCCAAAAGTTGCAAAAATAAAGTAAGAAGAGTACCACGGCACTGCAGCTGAACCTTGGTGCGGCACGTGTCTAGGGCTCCGCCTATGCTATTGAAGCGGCATTATGGCAGTGGCGCGAAGCCTTGTGGGCCCGCTGATTTTGAAGTTCCATGATGATACGGAAATCACCTGCAACCCCGCAATAGATCTCGCAATAAATTTCTACTTTGGCCATGGCAACTCCTTGCAAAGTGGGGTTGTGTAAGACAACTGACTGCATCATTCATGACATGGCAACGCTGAGCAAAATGCGCCTAAAAATTGGAGCAGATAAAAATACACAAAGGGAACGCTAAGGAAAACAGGTCTTTGTTTTATCCATTCTTCATCTTAAAAAAGAAAATATAAACAGATTAACAGCAACCAGGAAAGTTGAACTTTTGTCTGAACTTCATTTGTTCAATCTGGCGTCCCAATATAGACGTAATTTAGGGTAGAGTAGGGCCTGTCTTCACGAGAGAGGTTGCATGTCCTCGGTGCAAAAACCTTTTTTCAAAGAGAGCTCAATGTTCCTGGGATTTTGAAGTTAAAGTGTCCATGTTGGCCGACTGTTCTCACATCTGTTTTTCCGTGTACAGACGAAGCGCTGATGGATCTCTCAAGACATTAGGTCCATTAAAGCACAAAGATAGGGTAATTACCTGGTACTTTGCTGCTCTCCAGTTATTGCGGGATGCTATTTCTTAAAGTAAGAGAAGGGGGAGAAAAAAAAAAATAAAAAATAACGCTGTTTTCTTCTCTTCTTTCTCTCGGCCTTTGAGTGACACGTTAAAAGTAATGTTACCTCAGAAGATGCGTTACATTGAATAATGCTGTGTTATTATGGTCCATGTGTATTCTCTGAAGCCTGGACAAAACCCAGAGTTTTTCAAAATATTGTCCAAGTCCAACTTTTTGAGGGTGTGTGGCAAAGAACCTTAAAGTAACATAAAAGTTCCCAAATATATCTATGTAAAGAACTTTAATGAGTAGGTCTTTTCTGGCTTTAATGGCTATTTAATAGTGTTACATCTGCTCAGCTTAAAGAAAGTATTAACAGTATTGTTTTCAGTGCCGTGTATTCCTTTGAACATACTGTTGACAGATGAGAAAAGAAGAAAAGAAATCAGAGCTCTTTCATGTGTCTGTGTCTAGGCGGGAGGGGGTTTGATGACTCCTACACAGTCTGTCAAAATTTTACTTTTTCGTTATCTGTGCCTATGTTGCATGTCAGGGTCTCTGGTTCTTCTGTTTGTACCTACGTGCGTCTCATGTACCACTGTTGGTGCATTTCATCAAAATAGGGAAGGATCAACAATCCCTATATTTTGGGGACTTTTTTGTGTTGATCTGATGAGTCAGGGCAATAGAAGGCAATGCCATTTCATTGAGGAAGGATAGTATTTAAGTTCCAGATACACATGGGTTCGGCACCAGAGCCGTAACCATGTTGTACTAATTGATACCACAACGCCACGTAGTAGTGTTGGGTGGCAGCGGTTTGGGTAGCATGACTCTGTTTCGGGGGCGACAGTGGTGGCCTAGCGGTTAAGGCAGCATACTTGAGTCCCCAAGGCTCAAGGTTTGAGTCTACTGCCATTGAGGTATAATAGTCCCTACTCACTTAACTTCCACTCACTTCCACTCCACCAGATGAACGAAAGATGACCTCGGTCTGCAAGGCTACAGGTTCAAATCCACTGAAGCTACCAGGTTGCCAATTAGGTGCTCTGATCATAGCACTTCCCCCAGATTATTTCCAGTGGGCTCACTACCCACAGGTAGGCTCAGAGTATGGTGTAGCATGATTTGGGTAGCAGTTGTGGAGATTCCTGCTCCTGCGACCCGGATGAAAATGTTTTGGTCACACCTGAGACAACGGCGGCTCCTGATGGTGAGCATGCCAAGGTGTCGTGGCGGTCGTATCACGTTTCTTTGGTTTTAGTTTTGGATTTCTACGGCTCAGAATTTGAGGTACACCTTCTGAGAGCCTTAGGATTTGACTCAGAAATGTTACGTGAAACACCTTTTACTTCACTGTTGAGGAGCAGGAAATACTGCAACGTGATGCTTAGATTTTACTTCCCAATAAACAAAATTAATTTTAAGTTTCCCTTTGCGGGAACCCATTAGCGAGAGGAAGATGGACTTATTTCAGTTCACATGTTAATCAGCGGTGGTTGACAGCTACTTGTTTTATTTTGTGCGTCTCTTCTCTGGGGCATCTGTTTGTTGAACATAACTCAACAACATAACAGACATGGCACCACATGACCTTCCTATGGAGAGGATTTAATTAGATTAAAGCACCCATGCTGCATTAATCTGCATGCTAATAAGGACCAGCAGACTTTGATCAAACCCCTTTTCACTCCTGCGTTTAATAAAGTCGTCCAAATGATACATTGTTACTATATAATCATGTTACCTTAATCAAAATATATGCTACCCTGGTGGATTCGTTGCTCTTAAATACATTCTTCAAAGCGTTTGGAATAAAATGCATTTCTGTCTAATTGTGGTGATTAAGGAGGCATTCTAAATGTTGCCAGCTGCTTTAGTATACACTTATTCACGCTAGTGAATAGAAGGGGAAGAAATTTCTTTTTTTGTGACAACGTGATTCACACCACAGCGCACAACCTCTGCATTTAACCCATCATCAAAGGGAGCAGTGGGCAGCTAATGAGCGCCCGGGGAGCAGTGTGTAGGGACGATACCATGCTCGGGGCATACCAGCGGTAACTTGGCGGTAGTGGGATTCAAACCGGGGACCTATCAGACTCATGTCCGCTTCCTCAACCACTGCCCTAGACCCCCACAAAAACAGAGGCTAGGAATGCTTGTTCAAAACAATCCAACCAGCCAGGAAGTTACCCTCTGACACAGTAAAAGAGTTCGCCAACTGACGCCACGTGGAGCCGGAGCTTAAATACGGACCTTTCTCAACTGGAGGCCTTGACCCCCTCGTCAGCACTTGATTCAATGCAATGCTAGAGAGAAGACAACAGCAACAAAACACAGAACACACACCAGCTTCAATTGACTAATAATTCACAATCTTCACCTGGTTAACACACCATCGATACCCTTGCAGGAATTGAAGGACAAAGTCGTAAGCGGGATTGTTTAGAAAGATTCGCTGTGGCAACCACTGAAAAAGAAAACCATAATTACAGCAACATCTGACGAGCACTTTATTACAAGCTACAAAACCAACAATATCTACAACCAACTTCACAATATGAGGAGGGGAAATCCCCAGAAAAGTTTTGAACAAAAGTCTTTTTTAAGACTAAACCTCTGCATCTTTCTTAAAGTTTAGTTTTATTTATTCATTCCTGGATGACTGCCACCTACAGGGTAAGCCTTGCAAGGAAAAATTAAAAAGGATATTCTTCCTTTCCTTTCAGCTTCTTCCTTTTTCAGGGGTTGTATCAATGAGTCAGTATTTACCATTTAACCCTGTTCTTCTACAAAGAATCAAATTGGTCTCCTACCTGGTAGCCCCATCTCTAGGATCATTCTTCTACCAATGTATCCACTGTCCCTCCTCTGAACATGTCCAAACCATCTCAATCTCCCCTGTCCATCCTTGTCTCATAGGCAAAGATATCGGTACAAAAAAGATAAATTAGTGATTTCATTTTTCGCTAATCACTAAATGTAGTGATCTAATGAGATCACGGACAGAAAGAATCGGTATCAGTCTTCAAGTGTACTGTATAGAATGGTCAGCCAAAATTGTCGGCCCGATATTAGCATTACTACGCCGGTAGTCGGCAAGACTGATACCATTTATTCCACGGTAATGACAATCTGATAACATGTTGCCTGGGTTTTGGGTCCAATTTACTGGAATGACACATTGGTATCTCGGAATTTTACCTCTATTTGCGGAACAAACGGCGGCACATAGCCATATTGGAAAACGAAGCGTTGGGGAAATATTGGCAAAATCAGACATCGGCAAAAGTAAATATTAGATATCCCTACATTTGATAAAGTAATATGAAATTTATTTGGGATGAAAGTACTTTTATAAAATAAACACAGAAGCATCAAGAAAACAGTAGCTTCAGACCTGCCAGGATAACAGTTTTACTGCCACTGCAAAAGTGCCAAGAACTACATGAATAATTTGTGGCGATGAGCTTGTCAACATGGCGAGCCGTCCCTGTGTGCACTTTAAACATGTTTCCACGACAGTCATTTCTGTATTTACATGTTTGTTTAAAAGGCTCGGAGTCCTTTACTCTAGTGGTGGAATCATCTGAAGGGTGATTAAGGGATCACAAGCGCGAGAGCTGGCCCGGCTCCTCAGCCATCACTCTGTGGGAAACAGTGGAGACTGTTGTGTAGAACCAATATAATCATGACAAAACGTTTTATTGGGGAGTGACACTTTAACAACACGCACAGTGGATTTCATCTAGAAATCAATGCTTGATCATTACACAAATGTCACAGGTGAAACGCAATGACTTAATGCTGAACGGACACTTTTATGGGTGCAGTACTTTGAGAATCAAGGAGACGGTCTCATAAATCCTTGTTTTGGATGTTGTGCAGAACTAATGAAAGATCTAAAAGAAGCTAGTGCATTCCAACACTTAGTTGCAAACCCTTAAAACTTAAATCTGACTTCTGAAAGGACAATTTTTGATACAACATCTGATGGACATATCAAAGTTTGGACCGGAGAGACAAGCTGCAGAGTCTTGGAGTCCGCTCTAATTAATTAAAAAAATCGATTCATCTTCGTCCTGTACTTTAAGCCTTCCTCTGGGTGAAGTGATGATGGTCTGGACGATGCGCAGAGCGCCTCAGCCTGGACTCAAACCTGAGGCCTTGCAGACCCAAGTTTGCTTCCTTAACCACTAGGCGCCCACTGCTGCTCTGGTGAAGAATCCTGGTCATGCAAGATGAAGGGAAGGTGGCAACTAGGCTTGCACATCCAAGGTTGCGGACCCCATGTCTCTAACTTAACCGCTATGCCGCCCTAATTCCAACAACTCAAGGTTTTAACTTACCTATTAAAGAGAACCTCAATCTTTTTGTCTTAGTTGTTCGTTTCTAAATCAAACAATAGATAAGAAGTGCTGAAAGGAAGAGGTCGGTTAATTTGTGCTAAGACTCTCCATAAGTCTCAGCGTACCTTTTCCAAGCTGTCCAGTACTGTATCTCTACCAAAAAGGTACAATGCAGCAACCGTTTTTTGTTGCGCCAGGAGACAGACGACGGCTAGGACATTTCTCCACAGAGGTCGGTTTGTGGCTGCACGACACACGTGTTCCATCCTGCACTGTTCTGCTTCAGTACCACGATTCATCCCCAAGTTGTTTCTCGGTGGTCTGTTTCCTTGTAAACTTTCCCGTGGGTACTCACCCCATTGGAAGGCACTAACCAACCTAGTTGGGATTTGATCTTGCCCCCAAGGTGAATCATGGTGTTCGCACTGGGAGCAGTGAGTGGGAGCACAGTGCGCTGCTCAATGGACCTTAGTAGTAGTAGTAGTAATTGGTAGATTCGAACCTGGACCCCAGTCTGGTTCCTTAACTACAAGCAAAAGTTGTCGACCCCAAAGGATTTCTTGTCCATCGCCTTGACCTCTCAACCACGACAACTCACGGCTATTGATAGAGACATTGACTCAGGGCTAAAGCGTCACTCACTTGGTGACATTAAATATTGAAAGAACTCCCAAGAATATGCATTAAACACAGAGCAAAAAAAAAAAAGGGAAATACCTGGAATGAATATCACAAACGTAGCACGTCAACAGTTCTACAACTTTATCTTCTATGGAGAGAAGAGAAATTCACAAAGCATCATTAACGTTTTCATATTGCGCAACGTAAATTGGGAGTCTTACCAAACGTACATTTTCAGACATTGCTTCCCCATGGTTCCTTGTCCCTGCTAGGCCAGAAGCACTTTAAATATTTGTTCTAAAGATTCTGCAACTACAGTTTCTCCGATATAAGCTACAGTGCTATGGGTGCAACGATCCATATGAATAAAATTAAATGTCCGCCTGAATACAAAAACAGCACAAGATCAATAGGAGGTGAAGAGGGGTTGGGGTGGGGGTGGCGGTGGGGTTACTGATTAAAAGCATGGATTATTTATTTTCTTTGCTGTGGCATTTCGCCTGTTTGCCCAACAGCTGCTGTGGGCAGAGTGTTGCTGGAGCTTGGCCGCCTGCCACGGTCTGGATGTATCGTGGATACATATGGCGGTACACACATATCCTCTTTACAGCTGCACTTGGCGCTGCTACATGGAAACACACACAAGTGAGTCTGCGGAAATGTTTTATTCCAGTCAGGTTGGAAAGCGCAGTGGTGGATCTCACACGGAACGTTAAGAGACATACGGTTCGTGCAGATATTTCTAGAGGGGACTGAATTTAAATTCGCTACCGCGGTATTCCCGTTCCCTTTGCTGTACCTGTTAGTAATGTTTTCAAAGTGAATGGAGGTGTCCCTCAAAAATAATGACTCCTTGCACTGCCTTGTATTTGCCCTGTGTGGATACATCCTCAACACAAGCTGTCTGAGCCAAATTTTAGCGACTACTGAATTGTCCTTATCCAGACTGAGGCTAACAAGTGACGATTGAAGTTTTACGATGAACCTGGTATGATAGTCCCTCTATACGAGGGATCAGATCGGTGCCAATAAGTATCTTGTTCCTCTGTCTTGCTATCAACTTTCTAAATGCAGGCTTTTCCGCTGCACTGCCTCTACCCAGTAATGTAAAATATAAGTAATCCATCCACGACACTACACCTGGAACACCTGTATACAGGCTCCCCAAAATCACAGTGTTCCAAGTTCCAAATAAACTGAACAGCAAATCCACTTTAATAGAAGTAGGATTTCAGAATCAGTATTTACTGCCTATGGTCATGAACTCTGGGTCATGACCGAATTAACGCAATCCCGGGTACAAGCGGTGGAAATTAGCTTTCTCCATAGGGTGGCGGGGCACTCCCTTAGAGATAAGGTGAGGAGCTCTTTCACCCGGGAGGAGCTTGGAGTCGAGCCATTGCTCCTTCACATTGAGGGCGTTTACATCGTATGCCCCCTGGACGCGTCCCACGAGAGGTGTTTGGGTCATGTCTTGCTGGGAGGAGACCCACGACACACTGGAGCGCCTATGTTGCCCGGTTGGCCTGGGAATACCTTCGGGATCCTCCCAGATGAGCTGGAGGAAGTGTCTAGGGAGAGAGAAGTCTGGGTATCCCTCCTCTGAATACTGCCCCCGTGACCCAGATAAGCGGATGGGTGGATTATTTACTGTGGTTAGTTAGCGAAACCTGTTCATGGTCACTTACCCATCCGTTTGTCGCCACTGTGGTCCATTCTTAAATGCTACAGCCATTGTCTTCAGAATTGACAAGCGGTGACTTTGCTTGTGTTTGTAGTGTTGCTAAGTAACATATATGGAGATCATCGACCTGTAAAGCGTAAATGTAAAACAGTAGCCTCAGTCAATCGTATCTCAACGCTGCGATGAGTGTTTTGATGTCATACCAGCAGCAGCTGAAAGAAGAAAAGCACTGCAGTGATACATATTGAGCTTTTTAACACACAGTGACACTGGTACACACGCCTCATGAATATTCATTGAGATACACACATTTGCAAACTTGGCAAGAGGTTTTGGCAGGGCCGCTATGATGCCGAGATAGGAACAGCAGGACGTGTCTCACTCAGAGGGCCAGCTCAATCAGATTAGGGAGGTGAGGAAGAATTGTACCCAAGGTTCCGGGGCTAAGCTAAATCTCTGGCTGTACCTAAGCCATGTTCTGATCACTAATGATTGGCCTCTTGCTTCCGTCATCCCCGGCTCTCACCGTCTTGTTACACATCTTTGTTCTTAGCTGTGCGCGCAATTAGGTTCTGATTTGTCCAGAGATATGGCAGCGGATTACAGTGATCAATCCTCTTTGGTACACTGAAGACAGCAGTATCTCAGAGACATGAAGGCTTTCCGGCAGCTCTGATTAGCACTCATTGATTGAAGCTGAGGCTTTCAAAGGAAAGCTTTCAATTGTCAACCCTTCAGACCCTCTTATCCAGTGGCATCAGTTACAGATAAAAAAAAAAAAATAACAGGGAGAGAATTTTCTGAAAAAAACAGGACGAAAAAAAGTGGGCTCAAAAGAAGCCACATTCCCCATTAGCCGACATCCGCAAATCCAGAGGCAGTGTTCTGAAATATTTTCCTACCTATAAAATCTTCCTACCCGAATTAACTATGCATGCACACGTCAATAGTTTACAAAGTGCACCCAGCCTATAACTTTCTGCTACCAGACCGGTATACAAGGTTAGAATCTTGTATCAATGACTCTGCATCATTTTGAGTTTATTGTTGTTGTCAGTTCTTTTGTTGATATGGGTATGGATCAAGTGGAAGTAATAGACAGATGGAGCCAAAAGGAAACATTATTTCTCTGCGGCCCAACACCAATTTACCCACGGACCGGTTTTGGTCCCCGGCCCAGTGGTTGAAGACCACTGTAATATAATACTGGCATTTAGTTATAATTTATCCTCAAAACTTAGAATCAAATCCAAAAGGCTCCTGGCTTGGAGTAACCTTTTTGGACTTGGGTCCAATCCCGGTGCTAAGCGTCCTCTGTAGGTTTTTGGGGGGAAGTGTGATACTATAATAAAGGTCCTGAATAGACTAGGATTTACTGGAGGGATTGTGCGTTCCAATGACTTGGCAACACTGTACTGTATGCATTCAGTAAGAGAAGTTAGTAAAAGTTTGTAGGAACCGGTCACAGGACCCTCCAGGGGTTTGGGCCCTGATAAGTATGGAAGGACAAACGCATAGAAATTAAGGAAAAAAAAAAGGTTACCTGTGGAAATACCCCCTATCTTAGCGTAAAGCGAAACCTGCAGTGCCTGTGGCCTTAAACATAAACTGTACATACTTCTCTGCATAATTTAGCATATGTTAAGTTGTGGAGTTTCCTTTAGTTTATAGAAGGGGGAAGAGGGGGGAAGCAAAAACCTAACTTTTGGGGGAATGAGCGAGAAAGAAGAATTTGCGGGAAGAAAACTGCAAACTAAAGGAAAATGGATGTAAAAAAAAAAAGTTAAAAGTGTAGTGAAAGTGAAGAAAGTTCACCCCCAAGGATGAGGCACAGAGTGAGGTGCAGAGGTTACATTTGCAAAGACAAAAGTGAGAGAAAAGAAAAGGGACCGAGACGAGAACAGAGGGAAGTGAATAAATCATGGGGATCGAACACCGTGAAAAAGAGCTGTAAGGCCCAGCTGGAGCAGATGACAGAAATACAACCGCTCTCTTCTTTCGCAGCTTATTATCTTTACGATCATACATTTTTAACTCGCATCCTTCACTGGTTGCCAGTTCCACGACCTTCTTCCTTCCTGAAGGAAGTGGCCTAGCGGTTAAGGGAGCAGATCTGGGTACGCAAGGCTACGGATTCGAGTCCAACTGAGAGGTCGAAGGATACGGCGCCAGAATAGTCTCAAAAAGAATATTCACGCAGGCACGGATTCACAAACATATTTTGAGGAATTCACATATGTACTTTCAAAATAAATGCACGAGTGTGGACTCACAAATTCCTCAAACTACTTTTGTACGCACATTTAAATTGCGAAACTGCGCGTATTTGGATATGGATTTTTGAGACTCTTCTCGCGCCGACCAGATACATGAATGCAATTTTTCTACATCGGGACCTTCTGCAGCCAATCAGAAGCCTCGCTTGTTTGCAGCCAATCATACAGCAGTGTCCACGTGAGCGTCTCAAAAATCCACACACAAATTCACGCAGTTTCACAAATTAAAAGCACGACACGAATGGGCGTTCGACAATTTACGAATGTAGTTTGAGGAATTCACAAATGTATTTTGATGTGTGTATCGTTGTTTGTGTATTTATTATTGAAATACATGTGTGAATTCTTCAAAATAGATCTGTGAGTCCGCACTCGCGCATTTATTCTGAAAGTGCATTTGTAAATTTCCTCAGATTAGTTATCGTGTGTCTTCTTTTTTAGGACTATTCCGGCGTCATAGTGGAAAGACTCACGGCATGGTGCAGTGCGATTTGAGTGCCAGTCGTGGAGATTGATGCAACGGATAAGACGGTAGAGATGACTCGCCGACCAGATACATGAATGCAATTTTTCTACATCGGGACCTTCTGCAGCCAATCAGAAGCCTCGCTTGTTTGCAGCCAATCATACAGCAGTGTCCACGTGAGCGTCGGTTGTGTGATATTACAACTCTGCGCAACGGAATCAAGCGGATAAAATCCAGGAGAAATAGCTCCTGGTTGCGGCAAAAGAGTCTCAAAAATCCACACAAAAATTCACGCAGTTTCACAAATTAAAAGCACGACACGAATGGGCGTTCGACAATTTACGAATGTAGTTTGAGGGATTCACAAATGTATTTTGATGTGTGTATCGTTGTTTGTGTATTTATTATTGAAATACATGTGTGAATTCTTCAAAATAGATCTGTGAGTCCGCACTCGCGCATTTATTCTGAAAGTGCATTTGTAAATTTCCTCAGATTAGTTATCGTGTGTCTTCTTTTTTAGGACTATTCCGGCGTCATAGTGGAAAGACTCACGGCATGGTGCAGTGCGATTTGAGTGCCAGTCGTGGAGATTGATGCAACGGATAAGACGGTAGAGATGACTAAATACGTAGAATTCCTGCGTTAGCCTAAAGTAGCTTCATTTTTCTTTCCTTCAGAGCCCCTATCGTCGTTGATGGATTTCACGATGTGGAAATCTTTCTTTCGTTCAGTGCGACATAATCACACTTTATACGTTCTGCATCTACAGACAAATGAAAAACTCAAGGTTTGTCATTGGATAAACGTCGACTCCTTCAAAGGTTAGCTAATTCTTGTCGTAGCTGTTTCTGTCAAATCCAAACCTTCTCCAGAAAAATGTCGTTCTGCTGCCCGACATCAATGCATTAATTATTTTCCCTTTCTATTTTGATCATTTTATTTTCTTGTATTTCTTCACCTCAGCTCGCCTGTGAGCGCCCCCTGCCACAGACCCTCAGTTCTTTCGACACAAATCACTTTTGACTGGTGAATCAATAAATAAATTACTTTTATGAAACAAACACCACTAGACATGATGAGGACTCTGCAGTTGCCTGGAGCCGACGCCTGCTCCATCGACAAGCTCAGATTTTCATGAATCAACTTGTTTGGGGGAGAAGTGGAGGGAAATCGCACTCGCAGATGTTTTTCAATCGGGGGCGGGAGCCAAGTAAGTAATGTCAGGCTGGCAACTTATCAACATTTATCAGCCCAAAATAATTCATGTGGTGGGTGAGTGGCGGGCGGCATTATTGTAGGGACCACTAAAAGTGCGGTAAAAGACATTAGCATTTCAGGCATTTCAGTAAAACTCAGAGATTGTGAACGAAAACAAACATTTTCGCAGTGATAAATAGACCTCAAGTCAAGGTTTGAGGTGCGAGGACATTATCCTACTAAGACCAGTCTTCCCCAACCTTCCTTGCGCCACGGACCGGTTGTTAAGTTGTGGCAGATACATACCCCTTAATAAAATAAAATTTCCGATGTTCTGAGATGTTTTCCTACCTATAAAATCTTCCTACCCTAATTAACAAGGGTTTCTCAAGTATACTATAATTTTCTCCTACCAGACCGGTATACAAGGTTAGAATCTTGTATCAATGACTCT
>JAFBJS010000065.1:4185-22364 GCA_016785265.1 Paraplagusia blochii
TCCTTCCCTCCCCAGTCTCCCAACCGCCACCCAAATCACACTGCTCCATACTGTGAGCCTTCCTGTGGGTGGTGAGCCCACTGGGTAATATCTGTCTCTTATACACATCTTTTTTTTTTTTTATGGACAGATATGGACAGATTTAAGCCTTGGCCTTTGCATAATATGAGTGTGTGTGTATATATACACACACACTCATTTTTTTAAATAACAAAGTTAATTTGTTATTAACATTATAAGATTAACAATATAGAATCTTCTTATTTTCTTCTTTTCCGTTCATCTTGTCCCGTTTTTCAGGGGTTGTCTCAGCGTGTCAGTTATTTCCATCTCCCCTTGTCCTCTGTATCCTCAACTCTAACTCCAACAACCTCCATGTCCTCCCTCACTGCATCCATCAATCTCCTCTTTGTCTCCTACCTGGTAGCTCCATCTCCAGGATCATTCTTCTACAAATGTATCCTCTGTCCCTCCTCTGAACATGTCCAAACCATCTCAATCTGTCTTCTCTAGCTTTTTCTCCGAACCTTCCTGTCTGTGTTGTCCATCTAATCACCTCATTCCTGATCCTGTCCATCCTTGTCTCTCCTAAATTTAATATCATCACTTCAACTCCTCCACCTCCAGCTCTGTCTCCTGTCTTCTACGTGTTCCTCGCGTCTCTAATCCATCAATCATGTCTGGTCTCATAACTGTCTTGTAAATCTTTTCCTTCACCTAAGCTGACACTCGCAACATTATCATGATAGAATAATTTATTAAATTTGGTTTTGAATTATATCAACATATATTTATATCACAGTATTCTCAGTATTCTGTCTCTATGACTCTCCTTCTCTGTCAACATCCTTCCTCTTGTTTCAGACTGGGATCAGCTGACCTTTCCACGTAGTTTTATCAGACTTTGTGTGGAGGACATACGTATGTACTGGCGACATGCAGTCACGCAGCTAATCTTGTGCACACCTTTTGGAAGAGCTTGTCTATTACAAACCCTGCTCTCTATTGATTTCAAGCACACTGAAGGTGTTTACCTTCCAGATTGGACTGCGGATAGTGCAGCCCTTTCACTCGTCTTCCCAGGTAGATAAAACTGGCTGAGAGAGTGGATGGAGCGTCGAATGAGGGAAGGGTGGTAAGTGAGCCTGTCAAGTACAGATGTAGAGGAGGAGGTGATGAGCAAGAGTAGTCAATAGTCAGACAAATGCTTCTTCAAACGGCACTGTTTGATACATGGATATGTCACGCCCGCTCTCCGAGCCACAGCAGGCAGAGGAGTGAAGCGAATGAAAGGTTGGAGCGAGCGGCGTGGACAAATCTGAGATGAAAAACTGTGTTTCCACAATAGTGAGGAACATCAAAATGTCCCACGGTGATGTGTGATTGTTGAGAAATGACTTGCACTGAATTAAAAAAGAGCTCGAGTTGGAACTTTCCATTTTGTACTTCCCATATTCAAGATTGTTTGGAGTTCTTAGATGGACGGATAGATAGATGGATGGATAGATAGATAGATAGATAGATAGATAGATAGATAGATAGATAGATGGATAGATCTATCTATCTATCTATCTATCTATCTATCTATCTATCTATCTATCTATCTATCTATCTATCTATCTATCTATCTATCTATCTATCTATCTATCTATCATCCAATCTAGATGTGTATAAGAGACAGCCTTTCTCCTCTCCTTCCTCCCTTCTTTCCTCTCCATCCATCCCCCCACCCACCCACCTTCCTCCCTCCTTCCCTCCCTCCCTCCTTCTCAGGGCAGCAGTCTCTCCAACCGCCACCCAAATCACACTGCTCCATACTGTGAGCCTTTCCCTGGGTGGTGAGCCCACTGGGTAATATGTGGGTCTGGATGGCGCTGTGCTCAGAGCATTTTTTTATGCTCTGAGTAATAATAAGTATTGTAATAAGTTTAATAAGTATGGTATATGGTGTACCAGTGATTCAGGTCACCTTAGAGAGAGAGAATTTCAGCTTTGTTTTGTTTTTTAATGTCAATTTTCTCTGTGTTTTAGTCTTGTTGTTTAGTTGTTTTGTCTCTTTTTATTTAAAGTCATTCAATCAAATGTATAAAGCGTGTTTAGAAAACTCAGGGAGAATTCCTCTGTATCGGAGACTTTGTAGACGGATGAAAACCACCTTACGGCCTATTCTGGATAAAACTAGGCAAAGCCATCCTGGGCAGAACACAACTTGAACCCAGAATTCAGCTTTAATTTATAAAAAATTAAGAAAAAACCTTTCTAATTGATCAGCCCTATTACTTCATGTTACTAGGAACACATTATTATTATTATTATTATTATTATTATTATTATTATTATTATTATTATTATTATCCTAGTTCCATCCATCCATCCCTATCCACTCCCTGTCACGGGGGCATTAGTCTCCAGAACAGCCTCCCAACTGTACCACACTTTTGTGAAAAGGTCCTGCTGGTGATTATCTATTAATTATAAATAATCTAGTAATATTGTAATATTATTATCATTTTTGATTTTCATTTAACATGATTATCCAGCACTCTCTGTGGGAACATCTAGCTTGTTCCTCAACTAATGGGATGCCCTGTTTTAGATGAATGCTAGCATAACTCAGTGGCTTCAGATTGACCTTGCAGATGTACTTGTTGTACAACAACCATTGCCATACAGCGACTCAGCCTTCAGCTGATTATATATATATATATACAGCAGCAGGAGCAGAAGCAGCGACGAACCGTCCTGGCGACGGTCGCAGCTGAAGCAGTTGCATGTTATTTATGAGATGAACCCACCAACCACCCCCGCGTTCGACGCCAAGGAGACAATGGAGATGTAATCTCCTGAGAGATCCGCTGACATTAGCCGCATCTACACCGGTGACTCTTCATCTCGGAGGTCTCTGAGGTCCTGACCATCAGTCTCATCTTCAGCCCACTCGCCTCAGACACACTTGTTCATCCCCATCTGACCTGTAAGCATCTACACACTCCCAGGGCTCACACTCTTCTCGAGTCTCGACTGCTCCCACACACACGCTGAGTGCATCACTCCGCGCTGTATCATGGGACGACATCATCCATGTATCTAGTCCTGTGCACACAATCTAAGATGACAGATTAAGTGGTTTGCTCCAAGGAAGTGGGGTCTAGAGACATCGTAGACCAGGCCAGGTCTACGTATGTTTGGATATAGTAGAGGAGGGGCGTGGAGATGGAGAGGGGACATTTATCATTTTAGTCGATAAACTACCGTAAAGAAATATGATTTGTGACGTTATTTTGTCGAATGCATCATGAGGCTACTGTTGCTCGAGTCCTTGCCCTGAGCGTCGAGGAAGAACCCTAGCCTACAGTAGAGCATGGGTGTCCACACTTTTTTGTCTTGTGACCTCAATTCAAATGACCAGGCTGAAGTGATCTACCTAGATTGAAGACTGTCTCACTCTATATCGTACTAACTCTCACTTTAGTCCAGTTATTGTCACTTTGAAATTGAATTATATCTCTGGTTTAATTACTATCATATGTTATGTTATTGCTCAGGATCTACCAGCACTCCTTTGGAGATCTACTGGTAGATTCCAGTCTACCTATCGGACACCCCTGTAGTAGGACCTTGGTGGCTCAGTGGTAAAATCCCTACCTATCACACAGTAGGCATGGGTTTGATTTCAAATGCCAACTCAGGGGCAGTCAGTGGCTTAGTGGTTAAGAAAGCAGACTTGGATCTGAGGAGTTTGAAGTCACCAGCTACCAAGTTATCACAGTGAACTGTGGCCCAATGTTCACTTTGGTGATGATGGCAGAGGTGCCATTTTGTTGTGTGCAGTGGTGTGGATTTTTTTCCTTCCTTTCCCAATAAAATTAGAGGTTTTGACATTTGACAGGGTCTTTGTGGCAAAAACACCATGAGTCTACTGTTGCTCGTGTCCTTCACCCAAGTGTTGGTGGAGCTACACGGAAACCTCTGAACCTTCACTGAATCTTGAGGGTTTGAGTCCACCTACTACCAGGTTACCACTGAGGTCCACTGATCATGGCACTGTCCCCACTCGCTTCTCCCCGAGCGCCCACTCTTCTCTTTGGTGATGGGTTAAATACAGAGTTCACATTTCGTTGTGTGCAGTGATGAGAATCACAATCACAAGGAGTTTGCTGTCCTACCTTCATTCATTCATTCATCTTCTTCTGCTTTTCTGTTGCCGGGTTGCAGGGGTGACGCCAGGGGCAGCTGGCACCACCCAAATCACATTGCACCCAAATCACATTGCATATTGTGAGCCTTTCTGTGGGTGGTGAGCCCACAAGAAGTGATGTGGGTTGGGACGGTGCTATGCTCAGAGCACCTCCGTGGCAACCTGGCAGCTGGTGGATTCGAACCGGGGACCTTGCCGACCCAAGTCTGCTTCCTTAACCACTAGGCCACCACTATCCCACCTTTTCCTAGTTAAAGTAGAAGTGAGGACATGTGACCGGGTCTTCTGTATGGGGGTGTGTGTTTGTGTCGGTGCATCTCCGAAATTGGATTTTCTCTGATATTTAAGATGGTCCGGGCCATCGGATATGTGTTTGATATGTGCTGTTTGATGTTATGTCGATATGCGGTTTATCTTTCATAGTGTTGACCTCAATGGCTCCTGGCAGGTCTGTGGCTACACAAGTGGCAGAGAAGATAACAACAAAAATAAAAGGAAACAACCACAAAAAAAAGGCAGACTTATCTTTAAAAAAAAAAACAAAAACAGGATGCCTTCAACAGCATTGTTGCTTCCGCAATCTGTCACCTTGGCCCTGGGCTGTAAAGTGCAAATTAAACATTCACACCAAGGTGAATGGCAAATGTGGAGGCAAGAACTTGTCTGACTGAGCAGTATTAAAGTACAGCTGTAGCAAAAAAAAAAAAATGCATCTGCTGCTGCATTAGAGTGAAAAGTCACATGGCTGCAGACCAGCAGACTGAGATTATGCAACTAATTTGAATGAAAGATAATTTAAAAAAAGGGTGATGTGAATATTGAATAAGGGGGGGTTTCTACATTTGTATTTATAATGAAGAAAGAGAAAAATCCATGTGACAAAAATAAAAATGTAAAATAATATCTGCCCTTCTCACAGCAGTTGGTAAATTAATTTTTTTAGAAGAGAATAAATGGAAAGGATCAGATTCGTAGGCAGGTTACAAGTTTTGTCTCAAATAATTTTTGTTCACAAGATGAAAATGTAAAAAGAAACAACAGAAACAGAAACAACAGAAACAAAAAATTAACAAAAAATCTCCCATACATGACGTGTGAGATGGTTTGGACATATTCAGAGGAAGGACAGTGGATACATCAGTAGAAGAATGGTCCTCGTGATGGAGCTACCAGGTAGGAGACAAAGAAGAGATTGATGGATGCAGTGAGGGAGGACATGGAGGTAGTTGGAGTCAGAGTAGAAGATACAGAGGACAGTGTGAGATGGTTTGGACATGTTCAGAGGAGGGGCAGTGGATACATGAGTAGAAGAATGATCCTAGAGATGGAGCTACCAGGTAGGAGACAAAGAGTTGATTAATGGATGTAGTGAGGAAAGACATGAAGGTAGATAGAGTTGGAGTAGAAGATGCAGAGGACAGGGGGAAGTGGAAAAGTCCAAAGCAGAGGTGTCTCTCTTTTTTTATTGCTACTAAGACCTGCTGTAGCTTTATTTTTCCTTAAATGTGAATCACTTTGGATAAAAACATTCACTATTTTTTTTTTTTTTTCCTCATTTCCCTCAGTCTCCACAACTGCCACCCAAATCACACTGCACCATACTGTAGAAGTTATATGGGATCGGGACGGTGGTTGTAATGTAACATAATTTTTAATAACCCACCAAACAGACCGGACTGAACACCTCAGGGTGCTGGTTTTACTCTGCAAACCTTATGTTTGACACCCCTGCACCACAAGTTGGCATTATTATAACATGAAGTCTGTCCTAAATATAAATACCAATCTGATTACACACTTACACACACACACACTTACACACACTGACAAGGCCTCAGGCAGTGGAGGCCACTTTGTGTCATTGCATGCACTTTGACACCAGACATTCCCCAAAACAGCTCTGCTTTTTTTTTTCCTTGTCACCTGGAACTTACCACAGCTCTGTCCACTCTCACCGTCTCAGCAGCAGCTTGTGTACTGGATGACAGGTAGTCGCTCTCCCCTTATCGCCCCCCTGGTGCCACAAGCAGCCACACAGCTCTTCAGCATTTATCTGAATGAAGTACTTCCTGCTCTGGCTCTTCCTCTCTGCAGCTTCCCGGGAGAACATCAGTATTAGTATTTTGGCTGTCCAGGCTTGTAGGACACTTCAAAAAAATTGTTATTCACCAGCTGTGCCACCCAGTGCAGCTCAACAGCTCTCAGGTCTGCTGTTGTGCAGTGCCATTATTTACAAGTGACCAGAGTGAATGTGGAGAGAAGGCAAAAGGTCCCAGACTTTTTAGCCACATCTAAAACTCATCTTCCTCAGTCTTCACACTGTCATACATATTTCATGTTGTCTGTATGTCCCTCCTCCTCCTCTTCCTCCGCTTTTTCTTCTTTTAGCCTGTCTCTTTTTCAGGGGTTGCCACAGCGAGTCAACATTTTCCATCTCACCCTGTCTGTCTCTCTGTATCAACTCTAACTCCAACTACCTCCATGTCCTCCCTCACTGCATCCATCAATCTCCTCTTTGTCTCCTACCTGGTTGCTCCGTCTCTAGGATCATTCTTCTACCAATATAACCAATGTCCCCCTTCTGGACATGTCCAAACCACCTCAATCTGTCTTCTCTATCTTTTTCTCCAAATTTGCTCCATCTCTAGGATAATTCTTTTACCAATATAACCAATGTCCCCTTTCTGGACATGTCCAAACCATCTCAATCTGTCTTCTCTAGCTGTTTCTCCAAACCTTCCATGTCTGTGTTGTCCATCTAATCACTTAATTCCTGATCCTGTCCATCCTTGTCTCTCCTAAAGAGAATCCCAGCATCTTTAACTCCTCCACCTCCAGCTCTGTCTGCTGTCTTCTACCTATTCCTAGTGTCTCTAATTCTTCCATCTTGGCTGGTCTCACCAATGTCTTCTAACCCTTTCCCCTATTTAAAGAATGTATTTGGGGGCAGTGGTTGCTCAGTGGTCAAGATACCGGACTGGTGTCCGCAGGGTTCAAGTTTCAAATCCGTAGCTAACTGTGACATAAACGATCAGAAAGAGAAAATATTTCACAACACAAATTCTATGATTTTTCATTATTGGTTGATATCAGTATCAGAAATCAAGTGTTTGGGTGATATTGGCAAAATCCAATAATGATAAAGTTAATGTCACAGATTTTTCCAATGCAGCTCTGGCCAAACTGGGGACAATGATGTGATGTTTGTACAAGAGTAACAATATTGAAGACTTTCACTTTTCTGAGATCATTGACTGGCATAACTGTCACTGGAGTACTTAATGTCTTACAACGCTCCTTGTAGCTCATTGCTCGCGCAAGCTCTTGACCGCGGGCGAAAACAGTAAAGCAAACACGCAGTGGAAGCATTTGTCCGCAGCCCCCTCCCTGGTCTGTGTGACAGGCAGCAGCAGCGTGGAGATTCCATCAACTTGGCAGGCTGCTTCTTGCAGGAGAAGAGTTAATTGCTGTGGGACCAAAGCAGCCTTCAACATCCATCAACAAACCTCCTCCCAGCTCAGAGGGGTTGGAGGTTGGGTGGAGCACTGAGCGAGGGGTTACTAAAGAAGTGTACGGGGGCACAGAGATGTAGGAAACATGTGATTTCCTCTGACAGCGTGGCCAAATAATCGTCAAAACAAAGCGCTGCAGTTGAGCCGCGGCTGTCTGTTGTGTGGAGGGTTAGATTTTAGCTTGAAGTAATCGTTAAAGACAGTGGCTTCGGATTCAGTTTTGTGTCACGTACCATGACCACACTAACGATACTTACATTGATACAAATTGAGAAAAAATCCACACATGATTTTCAAGAATAAGAAAAAAAAAGAATTTGGAGAAGCAATGAAAAAGAAGGAGATCATTATGTACATACACCTATTTTTTAGCCTTACCTAAATTGAACCTCTCTAAAACTCAATGGTGGGCCGTTAGGGCCCGCAAGGCCTTCTCGCTGGCCTAAACATACGCAGAAAAACACATTTATTCATGAATATTTTTAAAATAAAATTGTATTATCATTTATATTTTATTAACATAAAAAGAGTTTTACATTTCAAATCTTGTAACATTTTATTCAATCATATTTCAGCTAGCTAGTGTTGTCAGGTTTCATAAATACAACCAGAGCCTTCAGAATCAAAAGTGAAGGCTCTGCCCGCTGTAATTGGATATTCAGACACAGCCTGTTCAGTTTACAGACTAATCATCTTGCGAGATAGCAACATCAGAGCCTTCTAGCTGGCCCTACATAGAAGGCAACAATAAACTCCACATAAACCTAAGCATTAAGAATCACCTTTGTCAAACCTCCGGACAAACACTTCCGTACATTGTACTTTGACTACCTGTGCGCAAATGTGCCGGTTCATTTTTTTAAATGTCTCTACAGCGGGAATCGAACCCTGCTACCTTGTAGGGATAATGCAAATTGTCAACCACTTGGCCACTAGCACAGTTAAATATCATAAATACTAAGAATAATTGATTTTTTAATTCTCTGAAAATTATGTGCTGCTTGATGAGCCTATATTAAGGGTGATATAATGTGATTGTGTTGATTCTTAAGTCCTGGTGTCAAACTGATGTTATTTTGAGACGTTTTAATTTGACATCACTAAGTTATGACGTTACTGCAGGCCCACGGTCGGAATGCATGGCCACTGTTAAAATGACTGATCCTTTGGAACAGTAAATCAAGCTCCTTGGTTTCCTTTTTTTAAAAAGAAAAAAAAAAAAAAAAGTTAAAAAATGCCAGGCATTGACCTTATTTCAGAAAGATATCTTCCAGTAGTGGACGAATGAGGAAGTGCTGAAATCTGACATTTTTTGTCTCAAATGTTGAGGGTCACTTGGGACCCTGGCTCCAGTGGGTGTTTGTGTGGATGTCCTCACCTGATAGTGTTTGTGTTTGTCTTGTATTGTATGCAGCCAGTTAGCAATAGCAGCAAAACCTCGTGAAAGTCTCAGATTCATAGTTCGCTATATTTTAATGTACAGACGTAAACATTTGCAGACGACGGTGAAAAGAGTGGAGTCCGAGTTGCAGTGCCATTAAAACGCAATAGAGTTTTTAAAAGAAGAAATCAATAAACTTGAATCAAAAATTTGAGCCAATTTAAATGCAGGAATAAAGCCAACGTCACGTCAGCAGCACCGCGGTGCCTCCGCTGCGAGGCACCAACAAATAACTATCAAAAAATTATTAGATAACACTATACAAGGAGGATTAGACACTGGGCTTGACAGGACAATAATTGGCTGCAGTTTGTGTCGGACACTCATCTTTTTTATGTCCTTTAACCGAGAGACGTGCAGTGGTGCAAAGACAAATACTTCCCACAAGGTCTGGAAGTTTCTTTTTCTTTTTTTTTTTTTTTTTCCAAGGATTAATGTTCAGTGACCGAAGGCCTCATTGGTTCCCATTCCTCTGGTTGAACAAAGGGGCCTGGTTCTGTTTCTGCCCACCCCGTCCTCTAGACGCGGCCTCAGAAGTAGGGCAATGATGGAAACTCTCGTAGGGTTTCGGTGTGATCTCATGGACAAGGTCGGAGGATGGAATGAGGGTGAGACAGACCACAGCAGACCCACTAATAAATTCACCTTTAACAAATCACAGCTTTATTCCCCCACCACACTATTAATGTCAGTACAGACTGACCGACCGGGAATTTCTGCGTCAAATTTGCACTTTTTTTTTTTTTTTTTTTTTAACCACAAAACTTTCCTGCATGCGTGTTAGTTAGTTTTTTTTTTTTTTTTTTTTTTTACACCCCATTCCTGCATATGTATCAAGCACTGATGCTTGATCAGTAACCTTGAGTTAAAATCATGGAGGCAGCCATGTTGCCAGGCTATTGTAAAACAGCTACTGGATTGGTCTGGCATGGTCACATGTCGAACCCTAACCCACTGCACATGAACCATAATCCCATTCATGCCTGGAAGAGTGTTCCAGTTCAGCTTATGTTGCTTCACCATGGATAATGAACAAGATCTTTTTGTGGTTGAATTAGGTTCTCTTTAGGTGAGACAAGGATGGACAGAATCAGGAATGAGGTGATTAGAGGGACAACACAGACAGGAAGGTTTGGAGAAAATGCTAGAGAAGACAGATTGAGATGGTTTGGACATGTTCAGAGGAGGGACAGTTGATACATGGGTAGAGGAATGATCCTAGAGATGGCGCTACCAGGTAGGAGACAAAGGGGAGATTGATGGATGCAGTGAGGGAGGACATGGAGGTAGTAGGAGTCAGGAAGAAGATATATAAAGAGGACAGGGGGAGATGGAAATTATTAACTCGCTGTGGCAACCCCTGAAAAAGGAACAAGTTGAAAGGAGAAGACAGATATTTTTTTGCGACGAATGTTTTGCTCTTGCTTGACTTGGTTTCTTAAGATTGTTCTGTAAATGCCCGTGACATAACAGTTGTTAGAATTTTGCACTATAAACAAATAAAAGTTGAACGTTAAAGTTGAAGTCCAAAAACTAGTTTTAATGAACTAAAAATCATCAACGACATCATAGCTACCCTATGATGAATGGGCGCATAACTTTAAAATTACATAATTCGATCTCTTGGTTTATTCACGTTTAATCTAAGTAACAAAAAAAATTAGGAAAAAAAATGTATTATGTCACTGGAAACAGACTGGAAATTTGTACATAAATTAGAAAATAGCAAAAACCCGAATTAGCCTGAATGGTTATTTAGTTTATGGTATTGGGTGATTGGGTTTCCCTTACACTTTTTTTTCTAGTAGGAAACCTTTTTATTTAATTTCCTATTAGTATTTCAGGATAGGTTTCAATGAACTTGCAATACCCATGAAGTCAGTGGGTTTATAGAGCAGATTTATTATCATCTCAATAATGGAAGATAACTACAATCCAGAGGAATAAAAATATATAATTCCAACTAGAGCTGTTGATACATTAGAGAATACGTCAACATACCTACAGATAAAATGAAAAGAAATTATCTTGTAAAAAAAAACGCCAGTGTTTACACCAGTGGACTGGACGGAAGTGTTTTCAGTCTAAGTGGTATTTTCTGAAAACACTTGGTGTCCTGTAAACAAAGTGTCACTTGAACCCACTGGCTCCTTTTCCACATTTCAATAAACAGATTAGTGCACAGGCTGTGGGTTGAATAATTGTTCTGCTTAAAGCCAGACTCGCTTTGTCTTGACATTGTTGACCTAGTTATTTAAGCAACCGAGAGACACTTAACTGGAAAACAAGAAAAAAAAAAAAAACTCTGGCTGCCTGGAGCACAGCTGGGGATGACAGGCTGGGATTGGAGTCACTGGATCATCCATATTGGGCCAATACCAGTATCGGTATCGGTATCAGTATCAGTACGTCCTTTGCAGCACCAACCATTTCTGAGGATGTGATTGTGATTCTACGGCAAGGAACCCATTAGAACCCTGTTCAGGTAGAAGCTGTGTGAAAGCTAATGAGCTGTGAGTTAAAGGTGATTCTGCTCCAAATGGAATCGGCAAAGATAAGCAGGAAAAACCCAACGCTGTGGCCTCATCTGATTCTGATATTAATTAACTGATTTCTTATCTAATTATCTCATAATGGATCATTTTTTTAAGAACGTGAACCACGAGTCTAATAAACACAGACGACTGTAACTCCAGAGGAACTCTTTAATTAACCCGACTCCTTCTCTGGCCTCCAACAGTGAACAGTAAAGATAAGTGACAGGTTCTATATGTCGTTCCTCCACCGCACTGCTGATGTAGACCCTGAATAAACTTGCAGCGTTTAGCAGATGGTATCAGAAAGATTTAGTCGACTTGATTGCGGAAGGTGGCCAGAGGCTGTCAGCAGGCTGGACCACGATGGTCTCTTGTTTTTATTTTCCAGAGAGAATAGGCCTCCATTTAGTGACGCTGCAATTCTGCTCTGTTGACTCTTGATTCGTAGAAATTCTTATTTGCACCACATCTAATCTGTTATTCAGGTTTTTGCTTTGATGAAAACTGTGGATCAATTAAAATTTCCTATATTTATATGTACACACACACACGCACACACACACATATATACACATACAAAAAGCCTGTATATTATATACACAAAAAGTTTGAATATATCGTTAGCTTCAGCATAATTGCCTAAGTCATATTTCCATGTTTTTGGAAAACAAGAAAACATTTTTTCGAAAACACATTGGTATTTTTTTTTTTTAAATGATAATAGTGGCCAAAAAAATGACTGAGGCAATTATGCTATGAGGTTATGTATGTGTATGCATATATATATATACATACATACATACATACATATATTCATACATACATATATACAAACATATATAAATATACACACATATAAGTATATATGTATGTATATATATGTATGTATAGTCTGAAAATGTCTTTAGCCTCATAACATAATTGCCTAAGTCATATTTAAATTTTTTGGAAAACAAGAACTTTTTTTTTTCAAAAACACATTGGTAATTTTTTCAGAAATAATAATAGTGGCCAAAAAATGACCGAGGCAGTTATGCTATGAGGTTTACGATATGCACGTAACGTCTGAATATATATGTGTGTGTGTGTGTGTATACCATAAATATATGAAAAGTATGAATATATAAGCTAAAGTATGAGTATTTATACAAAAATTGAAGCCTTCTGGACCACACTGCCCCAATTAAGGTGGAGCTACAGCTGCTTCCATCCAAATGAAACAGAACTAAATAGAGTCATCAGTCATGGTTTAAACAGTGAATGGTGTCCAATAGAAATATAATAATGATGAGTCAGAGATTTGTACTTTTTTAAGCACTGTATTAAACCCTTCAGGAAATGATGCCTCTGCATTTAACCCATCATCGTAGTGAGCGGGGGTAGCAGTGTAGGGGGAGCACTTCAACGGTAACTTGGCGGTGCAGGGATTTGAACCATGGGCAAGAAAAGAAAATTACAGTTGTAAGTTGTGAATGATCTCAGCTCACTGCTGTGAGGGATTCATAATAACACAATGATAATATAAATATGGCTAGTGTCTGTCGTAAATACATGTTTGTCAACACATTTATTATTGTAATATATCCGTTGCGCTGACCTTGGAGTTCTGATATTACATGGACAAACTTTGTTTGTGGCTGTCATTCAAAGTATTTTCTAACCATCTCCAAAGTTTATAGATAACTTCACAATATTAAACCCTCCCTTGTGCCAGGGTTCTTCAATAACGTTCACTTCTTTCTCCTCTCATTATAACCAACTTAATATTCCATGCAAACTTGGCATTTGGTTTGATTAAAAGGCTGTCTACCTGGGCTAATTGCTCTGTAAACATTTGAGCCTACAGTCGCTGAGCACACGGGTGAAAACCAAAGGTTAGACTCCAAACTGGCATCTCCTTCTATAAGTCTGGCACTTCTTGAAAATGCATTTCATTATGTATTTTTTGTTTAACTTTTTTTTTTTTGTTTTTTTTTTAATATACAGTCTATTTATCCAGATAATTGAATAGTTTAACTATTGAGCCGAGCTACAGTTGATCTGTCTGTTTACATAGAGTGGTGACAGACAGGGGGGGTTATTTAGTCAGGTTCAGGGAAGACCCTCTTTAAGTCTGTATTTCAGTGTTAAAAAAAAACAAAACTTTGTCTAAATCATTGTTAATATTACCTATATATTAACACTGTATTGCAATACTGTGAATTTCAAGAAATACCGACATTTATACATATACATGCTATATATGTGTGAGTGCACATGTATATATGTGTGTGTATTTATATGTGTATACATATAAACATATATATACAACATATATATTTATATATGTCTATATATGTATATATGTATGTGTGTATGTATATGTGTATATATATACTGTATATAACAATGCATACATGTTTACATTTATATATGTACATTTGTATATATATGTATACACATGTACATATATACATGTGCGCACATATATGTATATGTATGTATTTCTTAGGTAAACTACTGTTTGCATTTGTGAAATTCATAGTATTGTTAATGGTAATATATTGTTAAAATTAGCAATGATTTAAACAAAGTTTTGTTTTTTTATTCTAGTCAAAAGGCGACTAATTATGACATACATATAAATATATGTGAACCATAACACTATGTTTAAGGAGCAGTGAACTATAAAATAACATTTTTTTGATGATGATAATTTGTTCTGTATATTCATACTAGGAGCTTAGTAACATTTCATTGTGTTGAAACAAAACTAAAAATTTTTACTGTTCATTGCAAATGGTCGGCTTGAGGTAATTGGTACTTCAGAAATGTAAATGGTTTTTGGCTCAGATAAAGAGCTTTTCAAATCAAATTGCCGTACTCAAAAAAGAACCAGAAATGCCCCAGGTACAACATGAACCACTGGACATCAAATAGTCCACTAGTGCAGGGGTTCTCAACTGGTCTCACTCTGGGACCCACATTTTCCTGTGGTCATTAAGTCACGACCCACTCTCATCGAATTCAAACCAAGCAAATTAATAAAAAAAAAAAAAGCAATTGAAAAATCGCTTATTTTAACATACTCATTTTATTCTGCAGAGTGCTGCTTGCAAAATAAAAGATTTCCAACGTTCTCATTCTCAACAGCGGATTCACATAATTTAGCTGATTTTGGACCAGCTGTTCACGACCGATTCAGAAAGTGTCCGCGACCCACATTTGGGTCGGCACCCAGCACTTGAGCACCATTGCACTAGTGGACACGTTTGACTATAAACGAAGTTCAACAAGTGCACAACCTGCCTGAACTGGTAGATTTCTCTTACATATTCAACACACCGCTCAAGTGTGCTACAACATAATGCGTTCAGGGGCATCAGGAAAACTCAGACATTATAACACATCACAATATGAATAGATTCTTTTGATATTTATGAGTCATTTTTCAATCTCCAAGGCTAAAAATCTGGATTTGATTGCAAATGATTTTTTTTTGCACACTTCTAACACACATATACATTTGTCTATATGTATTTATTCCGTTTCCAGTGTCAGTACCAGTGTTGTTTAGCCTACGGTGTAACCCGGTCTCCTCAGCTCCTGTCCCTGCTGCTGGACCAATGCTGCTGTGATGCTAGGAATAAAGACTTTATTTCTAGTTAATAGAAAAATTGTGCCTTTCGATAGGATGTGATGAATTTACTGGAGGGGAAACAGACATTATTAACAACTGGGAACCACAGCCATATCAGTAGGACAAGGTCAAACACATCACTGTGTGACAGCGTGTCCCTCCAACAGTCGTGGGACGGTCGAAGTCAAACGTTGGTGCCTCCAGCGTTGGAGAGACACTCGTCATATACGAAGGACAACACTTGAGGGACTGATACCTCGTTGTACCGCAGCTGCTTTAATTCTACAAACTCATGTCTTTTCATTTATTTATTTATTTATTTTTTGCAGTTGTTATGGACACTGCAAGGTCTGGTGTGACGATTAGTGATAATTTGACCACAGATGCAGAGATTTACACAAAATAGAACAAATAGTATTAATTCATTCATTCATCTTCATCTGCAGCCGTGTCTCAGAGGCTGTAGTCTCCAAAGCTGCCACCCAAATCTTCTTCTGCTTCTTCTTCTTCTTCTTCTTCTTCTTCTGCTTCTTCTTCTGCTTCTTCTTTTCCTTCTTCTTCTTCTTCTCCTTCTTCCTCTTCTTCTTCTTCTTCTGCTTCTTCTTCTGCTTCTTCTCTTCCTTCTTCTTCTTCTTCTCCTTCTTCTTCTTCTTCTCCTTCTTCTCCGTCTCCTCCTTCTGCTTCTTCCTCTTCTTCTTCCTCTGCTTCTTCTTCTTCCTCTGCTTCTTCTTCTTCCTCTGCTGCTTCTTCTTCTTCTTTTTCTTCTTCTTCTTTTTCTTCTTCTTCTTCTTCTTCTTCCTCTTCTTCTTCTTCCTCTTCCTCTTCTTCTTCCTCTTCTTCTTCTTCTTCTTCCTCTTCTTCTTCTTCCTCTTCTTCTTCCTCTTCTTCTTCTTCTTCTTCTTCCTCTTCTTTTTCTTCCTCTTCTCCTTCCTCTTCTTCTTCCCCTTCTTCTTCTTCCGGCTTTTCCCTTTTTCAACAATTTATATCTTACCCTGTCCTCTGTATCCTCAACTCCAATCACCCCATTAATCTCCTCTTTGTCTCCTACCTGGTAGCTCCATCTCTAGGATCATTCTATTCACCCCATTCCTGATCCTTATGATTATGGAATAAAGAATAAATCTACAAAAAAAGTTATATTTCCATGATAAAAGTGATATTTTGAGAACTTTTTAAAAAATAAATAGATAAATTCAAGTTTCAAATATACCATATTAATGATATATACTGTAAGCATGTAACAGAACAAAAAAAAAAAAAACTAAACAATTTCCGCTGCATAATGATTTTTAAATGCATATGCATTAAATGTCCAGGTCTATAATTTCCAACAGTCTTCAGCACTTAACGCCTTTTATCCAGAAGATAAAGTGTGAGCAGGTGTCAATCACCTGACTCCAGTGAATTAATCACCAGTCTTTGCTGGATGAAATAATAACAACGCACATTATTGTCCGTCTGTAACGTTTGTCTCTTAACTTGACTGTCACTCTCACGGTGACGGCGCTCGGCTCCAACCGTCATTACGACATCATTATAACATGGACTGTATCTACAGAGCGCCTCGTCCTCCTATAGAAGAGTGAGAGGCAGGAGATGGTGAGTGAAACCATTAGGAGGCAGAAACACGGCGAGGCAAGAATAAGTGAAAACAAAAGCATAATGGACTGCTGTTTTGATCGAGGGGTCTGAGGGAGAGAGAGACAGAGGGAGGCGGGTGGATGGGGGTCTTCGCCCTCTTCAAAGAGGATGGAATTCTCTAAAAATATCTCTCCACCGACTAATCAGACAGGAGAGAGAGACGGGGACAGGAGGGAGCAGCAGAGATGTTTGTTGTTGGGCTCTCTTGGCTCCAGCAGCCGTGATGCTTTGGGGGGAAATGGCCCGGACACATTTGGACGCTTTGATCAACAGGATTCCCAGTTTCTCTGAAACGCATCCTGGCTGAAGGACCAAAGGGTTTTTTTTTTTGTGTGTCCACTGATGTGAGTGAGCCACAGCAACACGGTGCAGGCTGCCGTCCCTGCACAACACCAGAGAAGGAGCTGCGGAGGGGAAAAGAAAAAAAAAAAAAAAAAAAATTGAACAAGATGACATTTGAGTGGCATTAATTGGTGAGCAGAGAGAAATCTTCTGGTGAAACAGTGACACAGACAGCAGCCTGGTAATCTCTCTCCATGATGAGCTGCTCAAATCTCACTTAATGGAGGAAGAGCGTTAGGATCAACCTTTAATAACTGGTTTATTGTCACTGACGTTACAGTCATGCTTAATTATCACTGTGGTAATCACTGTGCTGTCTCACTGATGGGCAGTTAGCCTTTATGATATTCCAACTATTTCACAGGGTCCAAGTCTGGAGAAGGAAACCACTGCTAGACCCAGAAATTATTCTTATTATCATTAATATTATTATTCATTTATTTATTAATCCACTAACCTGTTACTGGGGTGCAGTCTCCACTACTTGCACCCAAATCACACTGCACCATACTGTGAGCCTGTGGGTGGTGAGCCTACACCAGGGGTGCCCAATGGGTATTAATATAGATTTAGCATTAGATCTATGATAATAATAATAATAATAATAATAATAATAATATATATATATATATTAATAATAATAGTCATAATCATAATTATAATCATAATCATAATCAGAATCATAATAGGCCATCACTGTGGGCCACAGGCATTGTCTCAGTGCGTGGACAAGATAAAAAAGAGGTGTAATATATAATATATATAATAATATTTATATAATATATAATAACAATATAATATAATGATAATATATAACATATAATAACAATATATTATAATAAGTATAATATATATATATATACATATATTATGTGTGTATATATATATA
>JAFBJS010000066.1:11859-25132 GCA_016785265.1 Paraplagusia blochii
CAAATATTATTCCAAAATGCATGGTGCATTTATCACGTGTGTTTATTGGGACCAATGAATTCCCTCTGCTCCCATTCCTTGTTATCTCAGTTCTGTTTGTAAAACTTGTGACAGATTGAGTGCAGTATAAAAATGGAGACACATTACAGTTATTCTGCAAACACAGGCTGCATTAAACATGTGAGGCCAAGTAAAAAGGTTCTACGCCTCAAGCAGATTGAGGTCACAGTTAGGACCTTTTTTTTTTTTTTTTATCTCCTATATGCAGTTTGTTTTTTTTTTTTCTGTCCCAGCACACGCCCTTCACTCTCCGTGAAAATACAACTCCAACTCCGGGGGGCCATTTGTCAGGGCAGTATTGATCGGGGCTGTGGGGGGATTGGTGACATGCTCAACATGCTGAAACAAGCATCTTCCCAGCTCCCAGCAGCAATACCAATAACACATATTTCATCTTGATTATTTTCCAATAGGCAGCCTCAACCGCAGGCTGCGATGTACGTCAGGAAGTTTTGGCCTAAATGTAATTATCTGGTTGACAAATAAAAACCTCAGACCTCATCGTTAGTCGTGTGATTGTGTTTGTTGCTGTGAATTCCTCAAACTTGAGGTGAAGGTATGTCAGCTGAGCTTTTGTCCAAATGTGAAAGAAGCACAAATTGAACAAAGTTAAGTGAGTAAAACACAAAGACATGATCAACATAGAGATCATGTTTGTGTTCCATACCAGTAGATGGATTGGCCAAAGCCCACAACTAAACTCAGACCATTTATTGGGCAGGGAAAATCCCAATGCCAAGTTGAGATAGGTAGCATACATAAGGGAAAAGGTGTAAAAAATGCGAATTAAAAATTGAAGTAGAAATGTCTGATGTTAACCTTGCTGAAAACCAATATGGCGCTCTGTTCCAAACACTTGCTTTCCAATAACCACCAATATCAATATATGCAGCTGTTTGCTGCCAAAAACTGAGGTCAATTCTCCAAATTTTCTTAAAATTTCAATAAAAATCAGACAATCCGCATTGGGTTCTCCATATCTTATAATTATGCTAAAATCGATAATATTGATAGAGAGTTTTGGAGGTTTTTTTGGAAACCTTTCACATCTGATTCAAGAGGTTTCTTCAGTTCTAACTTTTTTCAGTTTTAGCCCCCTCCTGGGGCTTGCTCAGACCTGGGGTCACCTTAGCTAGTTAGGTATTGATGGGTTATTACAGTTATTGTTAAAGTAGTATTTGGTCACACGCTGCTTTGAAGTTTGAAAACAGCTGCTGAGGGGTAAAACTGTTGCAGTTGTAGTTAATAAGTTAATAATGAGCGATGAGTTATAAAACCAGTTGCTTACAAAACTCTAAACTTTATCATGACCTTGACAACTGAGAATCTTCATTGACATTATTGGACAACCTAATTTCAAATCGTCTTCTTCACTTTTCCCCATCTTTAGGGGTTGCCACAGCGAGTCAACAAAGTCCAACTCACCCTGTTCTCTGTATCTTCTACTCTGACTCCAACTACCTCCATGTCCTCCGTCACTGCATTCATCAATCTCCTCTTTGTCTCCTACCTGGTAGCTCCATGTTTATCCCAATTTCTAAATATAGAAGATAAATATTATTAAGATTATTAATTTAACTTTGCATGTTGTGGTATATGAATAAAAGTGACGTGAGTATTCAGATGTATTGGACTTCATTAGACAAGGTGTGGTCACTTCCTTTCAATCATCTAAATGACTGGGAATCTGCATATATCTGTAATAAATATGCAGAGTTCTGGAGGTTCTCCATCATACTGTGTCTCTGAAAATGCCATTGAAGTTGAAGAAGTCAACCAGGTGCAGTAATCCTCCCAGTGGCATGAAGATGTTTTTCACCTGGTTGACTGACATAGGAACCTTAATCCAATCCAAAACCTGCAGCTCAACACCATGATTACGATTCCAGAAGAATTTTTTTTTTCCCACTCAGACTCAGCCTGACTTCTGAGTTACTGGGTGATGACATTTAAGAAATGTGACGTTAGAGACATCAGCAAACACCATTAGCTCTTCCCAGCTGAAGTTAATCTGCAGTAATGACACTAGGTTACACCATTAAGATGTAGAGGCAGCATGTAATTGACCAGCACTACTGTATGTCAGACACCACTCTCCGCTGCTGAAATGTTGGGCAGCAGGTCAACAGCTGGCTGCTGAGGCTGAGTCCAGAAACAAATTGCAGCTTCAGGGGTAATTGGCAGAAAATCTAAGAAAATCCTTAAAGCACGAGGAGAGACAGCCTCACCCCCCGCTCTGGACCGGGTCTCTTAATGGTTGAGGAAGCAGACCTGGGTCCGCAAGGACCCCGGTTCGAATCCCGCTACCGCAAAGTTACCACTGAGGTCCACTGAGCATGGCACCGTCCCCACCCACAGCTCCCCAGGCGCTCAAAGCTGTCCACTGTTCACTTTGGTGATGGGTTAAAACAGTGCTTCTCAATCTTTTTCTGTTACACCCCCCCCAGCCAGAAGAAAACAATTCACGCGCACCCCACCCAACCACCCACTCTCCACTGCAACTATAAATAACGGCATTTGTCTATAAAATAGTTCTAGCTACACCTCTGCATAACATCGTATCCTTGTTAACATAAAGAAAACAAAAAATAGATATAGTTCAACTTACAAGGATGTGCAATTACACTTTATTGTAGTACGAAGGAAAAAAAGCCTTTTACGAAGGAAAAAAAGCCCCCCTTAGCATCACACCGCGCCCCCCCAGGGGGGCCCGCCCCACACTTTGAGAAGCACTGGGTTAAAGACAGAAGTCACATTACGTTGTGTGCAGTGGTGTGAATCACAATGACAAGGAGTTTGCTTTCCTTCCTTTCCTTTCCTTTCCTAAGTTAAAAATGACAAAGGTCAGTAAATAAAAACAAACTAACAATTCAGGTATGAGACCAGTGCAGAAAGTTTCAGTCTTTCCAGACACTGTATCCGTCCTCTCCTCTCAATAGAGGAGGAAAAGGAAGGAAACTCCTCGTCATTGCCATCCACACCGCTGCACACCACCAAATGTAACCTCTGCATTGAACCCATCACAAAAAGTGAACAGGGGGCAGCATTGAGCGCCCAGGGAGCAATGAGTGGGAACAGTGCCATGCTCAGTGGACCTCAGTGATAACTTGGCAGCTGGTGGATTCAAACCAGGAACTCCCTGGAACTCCCAAGTCCAGTTCCTTAACCACTAGCCCCACAATGCCTCAACTGTAACAGTAACATAAACTAGTGGTTCTCAACATGTGGGTCCCAAGCCAAAAGTGGATCGTGGACCCGTTCTGAATGGGTTGCGAACAACAAAAATCATAATAATGTAAATAAGCTGTTCAGCATGTTTTTTTATTTTAGAAAATATCTTATTTTGAAAGGCATGAGTATGTTAAAAGAAGTGATTTTTCAAAGGTTTTTCTTTTGCTTGGTTTGAATTCTACGAGAATGGGTCGCAACTTAATGACTAAATGCGGGTCCCAGAGTGGGACCAGTTGAGGACCATTGACATAGACCACAAAGTTCTAAAGAAAACCTGCAAAAACTGCTGGTTGTTTACAATGCAGGAACCATTTGACACATTTGTCCACATCACTTGTCACATACAAAAAGTATTTAATCACAGAACAAGAATTAAAAAAAAAAAAAATATCAAGGGTGATGGGGACAAACGCTGGTTATAAACCAAAGAAAGTCTGCAGCTGGTGGATTCAAACCAGGAACTCCCTGGTTCCTCAACCACTAGGCCACCACCGCCTCAACTGCTACAAAATAACAACGACTTAAATGTATTAGATTGAATCTAATCAAGGTCGGCAGGGGTGGCCAAGCAGTGAGGGAAGCAGACATGGATCACAATTAAGTTCCAGTGACCTCACTACTCGCAGGAAGGCCCCCAGTATGGTGCAGTGTGATTTGGGTGGCAGTCCTGGAGACTTGCGCCTGAGACCAGGTGATGAAGAAAGGATAGAGATGAAAGAATAAATTAATCAGATAAAACACTGACAGCTAATAGAACAAACTTAATTATAAGAATTAATGCTTGTGTTTCCCTCAACTGCAGCCATTTTAATTCAAATCTTAACTCGACCACATATGAAGTGAGACCCCCCCACAAACCCCTCCCCCCCCCGAGTCCTAACTGTGAATAAAATACAATGAAAAGAAAGTCATTTACCTTTCACATGCACCATATTTCCCCCCCCGAGTCCTAACTGTGAATAAAATACAATGAAAAGAAAGTCATTTACCTTTCACATGCACCATATTTCCATTAGACTTAACCAATCTCCTTAGCAAATCACCCCCATTATATTGCCCCCTCAATAGAGGCGGGTGAAGCAGCGGAGATTAGTTTCATGGTTTAATTCACGAACCCACACCATAAAGCAGCTCTATGATAATTAAGGGAAAAAAAAACTATTTAACAAATTTAGATCGCTCAAGTCTGAGGTAGGTTTGGAAATTATTATATATTAAAACTGTGTATTATTCTGCTTTTAAAAATAAATAAATACATCTTCTGTGGAACGGAGCGGCACTGATACAGAATCTGAAGAACAGTTTATATCCTTCCAGCTCTGGGCAGTGATTGGTTTGTGGAGCTCCTCTAAAAGCAACTGTGATGGGAAGAAAAAAAAAAAGGCGGTTCGATTTCTGGACTCTGATTATCCTATAGGATTCTCTGAGATAACCTCATTAGTGTAAGCCTCCAGACTAACAACCGGTGTATTTGATCCCAACTCCTCTAAGCTACTTAGCTGTGATTAAAAAGAATGAAGGATTAATCCGATTAATCAGTCCTTGTAACCAGCTTAAAAAAGATATTCAAAACTACAGGGTCTGCAATTTTACATCCAGTTCACCATATATGTAATATATCGTACATTTTTCCTCTACACTAAGTACTGTGACACTTACCTATGCAAAGTAACATAAACCAGTGGTTCTCAACATGTGGGCCCCAACCCAAAAGTGGGTCGCGGACCCGTTCTGAATGGGTTGCGAACAGCAAAAATCATAATAATGTGAATCAGCTGTTGAGCATGTGTTTTATTTTAGAAAATCTCTTATTTTGAAAGGCACTCTCAGCTGAATAAAGTGAGTATGTTATAAGAGGGGATTTTTCAAAAGGGTTTTTTTTGCTTGGTTTGAATTGTACGAGAATGACTGAATGTGGGTCCCAGAGTGAGACCAGTTGAGGACCACTGACATAGACCACAAAGTTCTAAAGAAAACCTGCTAAAACCGCAGGTTGTTAACAACAACACAACACATCACTTCTCACATACAAAAAGCATTTAATCACAGAACAGGAATAAAAAAAAAAAATAAAAAAAAAAATTACCAAGGGTGATGGGGACAAACGCTGGTCATAAACCAAAGAAAGTCTGCAATGCAATTATCCTGTGTCTGGGCAATCTTTAAGAAATATGGTATAAAACATATTCAAAGCCATCAAACTATCAAATTATATTTGCTAGCTATTAAAATACTTCAGGAGTTTAGAAAGGCACAGGGACATTTATCTCAGCGGCTGAGGGAATATAATTTGAGGGAAGACTTTAAACTGTCAGAATTTTCTAATTATCAATCGATAGCTGATGTAAACTGGATCGAAGGACATTAGCAAGTTCACCACCGGGTCAGAGCAATCTTTTTTAAATCATATATTTTTCAAGAAAATTACTGGAAACTTCTTTACGACTTTTTGTTCCAAACTCTTCCTCACAAGTTCAGAACAGTAGACGTTCTTGGCCTACAGGCAGGTCAGTCATATACTATACATATACTCAGATCTTCAGGGTAAGTTGGGTGACACCTGGTGATGTTACGAGATGCGTCCAGGCTTCGCAGGGTCGAGCAAAGAAGAGGTGTTTCCACGATGCGCGTATCGAGACTTGCTTCATTTAGGGGAGGGGCCAAAATTATGACGTCTGCAGCCTCGCTGCTCGGCTGCGACTGCTTTGGAATGTGGTCCAGGTGAGGTGACGCCTCATGAGGCTTCGAACCACTTGGGTTCAAGTCTCGAGGCATCATGTGACCACGACTGTCCTTCAAAAACCTATACTTTGATCGGGGCTTGAGGGGTTTTTATAGCTGTAAAACCTCACGGCAAAATCTGAACCACTTCCCGAAGCACTCACGTGATACTGCCAGGCACCAAGGCTTCGGACGTCATCATTTTGGCCCCTCCCCTAAATATGTGGATACACACATGTGATAATTAATGTACAGAATTGTCTTTCGTTATACACTTTTTGCAATTTATAGTCATTCCAATAGGTCATAACAGACACACACAAAAAAAATCAACGCATCACACATTATGTGCTTCACATAGAGTTACCTGTGACAATACGCTTGGCCAGTGGGCGGTGTCATGAGCACATGATGCTTTTGAGACATGAACCATTTCTCTCCTCTTAAAGAGGCTTCATCTCACCATCACTAGTGACACCCCATCCCAGGTGAGCTAAATGTACCGTCAAAGGTCTAGAGGTGTGAATGAGGATGGGGGCTGGTATTGTTATGATTTGACTCATACACTGTTTTGTTGTTTTTTTGGAATAAGTTGTTGTCTTCTTTGAGGTGAGACGTTGGTCGGATGGTCAAGGATGGGGTGAATTTTCTGGAAAGAGAGCTCAGAACAACCCTATAGATCAGTGGGCTCAAAGTCAGATAAGTTGAGGGCCACCACCCACACTATCATTTCACCAAAGGGCCACAGCAGCTTTCAGTGTTCAATACAAAAAAAAAAATCAGTTCCCCATAGATTCTGTGTAATACAACGTTGAACCAGAAGGAGACTGTGGACCAGGGTTTTGAGAACTATAGGATTTACCACAAAATGTGGAGAACAAATCTGTAAAATATTATAAATTCAACTTTCGCATCAAGGTGAGGGCCGCAAAGTATCATTCCATGGGCCACAAATAGCCCACGAGCCGCAAGTTTGAGACCCCAGCTATAGATGGATGAATCCTCCTATGTTGAGAAGTTTCTCCAGATTGACATAGATGGCTTCCTTCACTTGTCTCTTAAACCATCTGTCTTCTCTGACCAGGATATGGACATCCTCATCCACAAAAGTTTGAGGTTAAATACCAGAAATCCCCAGCAGTTGGTTAGAACTTTTTGGATTGAATGACCTGGACCTTGACATCTTTGATGTCAGTGTTTTGAGGATGTTTAGTTTCTCAACAACTCTTCAGTTCATAATTCTATTTCCTGATCATTTGATTTTGGTTGTATTATGTACGTAAAATTTAAAACCCTACACAGGTGTCACAGTACGGCAGCGCTGCAGATTGCACTGGGACTCCATCAAATCACAACACGCATCAATCCCCAGGGTTTGGAGGTTTCAGACTTTCCTTGAAAAAAAGATGAAAGAATAGATGATAAGACGGTCCACAGAGAAATGCAGCCCGTGGCCCGAGTGTCGCAGCACTCCAAGTGACACTTCCCTGAATCAAATGTTGGCGTTAAAACCACCTGGGAACTCGTGAACTGCAGCAAAACCGAGATTAGATCAGGATACATATGCACAGCTCTTTAACTTCAGAAAGATAACCTTCTTTGTTTTATGTTTTAAACTGTGTCATTTTCAATCATTTTCACTCACTCTTCTGAGGCGGAGAAATCATTCCATCATATACAGCAGACTTGTCGTCACATCAGAACATGTTTAATCGACGGCTCATTTCCAACAGACATCAACTGACCAGAAACCATGAAGATTTACTGAAAGGTGTTTTTCTTTCCCCCTTCACTTCTACGCATATGCGTCCGTTTAACTTCTCTGCAAAGACGTTATCAGGTGAGAATCATGTTCAACACACCTGTGTCTAATTAAACAATCCATGTTTGTGGGAACTGACTACATTTTGTCAGTATTCTTCCATTTTGTCAAGCAAACAAAAAACATCTGCATGATTTTCACTGCTTAGAGCAAACAGACACCTGGGTTTTTTTCTCCAGCCAGACATGGATTTGAGAAAAGAAAGACTATATTTCAGCCATTAATATATTCAAGCTGCAGTTTCATATTTACCCCATTATTCAGTCTGAGGAAACAGAGACCAAAGGCGTTCACTCAGCCGGCAGTCTGTGGATCTGCTTATTGGGAGTCTGTTGTTCTAGGTTTTAAAAGTGCTTTATTGTGTTTATCTTTGTGACAACGCAATGAAAACAACATCAGCATCAACATAAGCCTAATGTAGTTCATAGTGGGCCGTCATTCTCGCAGACGAGGTTACGTCTTTGACGATCTGGAGACGACACATCACTGCTGAACGCTGTGATGCAGCTGTTGTTTCTTTAGTTGTTTATCGGGGCTGACAATAAAATAACTCACAATGTAGTTGGAAATTGACACCAGGTGTCTGTGTCTCGGGGTGGACTGCTGTGAGTCTGCTCTAGGAATACTGAAGAAACAAAGGACAGATATCCACCAAGGATAGACCTACTTTACAGAAGGTTCAGGTCCATTTGGGACACACGTAAACATTGATCTTTCTTAATAATTGTCCTAGCTCAGTAGGTTCAGTAGGTGTTTGTAAATACTGATCCAGACAGAAATTTAAAAAACTAACATTGACTGGTCACTGGAGATGTTGCTCCGGTTTCATATTTGTTTTTGCCCAGGCTTCGAAGCGTGTATCGAGCAAAGAAGGGTGTGTGTCCACGAAACGTGTATCATGGCTTGCTTCATTTAGGGGAGGGGCCAAATTTATGACGTCCGAAGCCTTGCTACGCGGCTGTATCACGTCACTGCTTCTGGAAGAGGTTCAGATTTTGCCCACATTAGCCAACTATGGCCTGGGGACCAGATGCCGCCTGTTCAGCATTGTAATCCGGCCCAGCAAACTTCCCCAAATTATATAATTGTTTTTTATTTTGATTTTATAGTTTTTTGGACTGTATAGAAAAATATAAACCTTCATCTATCTGCTCCTAACTGCATCCAATTTTAGAATAAACTGTTGCTCGCAAGTCAAAAAGTTTGCACATACCTGGCGCAGAGGGATATAATGTTCACAGTTTATTATGAAGTAATGTGGAATAAATATCATTACTCTGTCTTGCGATTGATAACTTGAAGTAAAAATAACTTCTACAGTATATTGGTATGTTAACCCTTTTTATGATCCCTTAAGATTATACTGTAAAGAGTAATAAAAATTGTAATAGCAGAGAGTAAAAGTCTTACTTGTCGTTACTTTCATAGATAATATTTGTTTTTGTTAAACAGCTGCTCACTTATGGCTCCATGAGAAAATTAGCATATGAGCAAAAATCTGGTAAAAAGGCAACAAAATGTTTTTTATCTGCTGTGGGGGTGGAAGTGAGTGTTAAACATACTGTTGAAAAAACTTTGTTTGAGACTCTCTGAGGAAACTAAATCTTACTTCAAGACTAAGATGTTATTCGTATCTTGATAAACAGCTGTTGGGTTTTTCTGTTATTGTTGTAATAACATCTCTAATCTGTATCTAATCAACAATGAGCCCTTTATTCACTATACAGTATAGATATTGCACCAAAAACAGCTACAATAGTTTTCACTATATTAGCAATGGAGAAAGTGTATTTGTGATTAGTTTAAGCTAAAACTAATTAGAAATCCATTGAATCCATTAAAGGAAACAATGTTTTTCTTTCAAAAATAAGGTGAAAAATTTTGAATAAATTTGTATAAATAAAATTGTAACCAAATTAAAAAGTAGATTATTAGAAATAAATAAATATAAATACATAGAGTTTTTTTTTTTTTATTTTTGTTTGGTGCCACAACTGGGATTTTCTTTTATTTTCACAGACAAGGACAACCTTACAGCAGGCAGCAGGTTATTGATACCATTTGCTTACAAAGCTGTCGGCCGTGATTTGACTAGTTGTAGCTGGTCGACAGACAGATAGACAGATAGATAGAGAGACAGATAGCTAGATGGTATTTTTTGACACGTAAAATATTATTGACCTTGATATGACCTTTAAAAAGTACATTGCTGTGACTGGAGTGAAGAGACATAGCTTTTTTAATTGCATTTAAATTAATTCAATATTTTTTTTTTCCACAGTCAAAATTGACTTCACATTTCCCACAGGCATCAAAGTGTGCATCATGTGAATTTCATGAGAATATAAAAATATTCCAAAAGCATTTCCCTTGTTAATTTCTGACCCCAGCGTTGCCCTTCTGCTGACAGTGAATTCAATTATAGAAAGGAGAGAAAGCAAAAGACATTTTTCAGCATCAGAGGAGAGAATAATGAGAATGTGGCCATCTGCCAGTGATCTGAAGCTGTACACAAAATCAATATCACAAGGCGAAAAGCCACTGAACACAACAAGAAAACAGTGTGAAAAGATGTTTGCCTGTAGCACTTGTGTGGTCAGCAACGCTGAAGAAAGAGCAAAGAACAGCTGTAGCCTCTGTCAGTGGAATGGAAAGGATGAAATCGTTTTTAGCATATCAGTGGCACAATGGAATTCATTTCTCTCCTCTTATTGGTTGTTGACAGGAAACCCAGTCTAATCAGGGCTTGGTTTGTGAATTTCTCTCATGACCTACACAATGGGGTACAGTACAGTGCACTGAGGTACTGTCAAGGCTAATGAGGACTCTGCTGCTCCAAACATTATTAGAATCACTGACTTACACTGTAATATTTATAAATATTATATATTATAATATGGTGCACGGGGTGGTGGCAGTGGTGGCTTGGTGGTTTAGGAAGCAGATTTGGGTCCAGAAGGATTCAGTTTTGAATCTACCAGCTGCCAAGTTGCCACTGAGTATAGCACTGTCCCCACACAACCTGCAGTGGACTGTCCACCAGCAGGAAGGCTACCTGTAATGTGAAGGTAGCTGTGCTTCTATTAGCATACTGTAGAATCAAGTTATTCTCAAGACTCAGATGTTGCCAAGGTGAAAGAAATCTGCCCTTAAAGCAGTATCCATGCTGCTGATCTTTCCAGCAAGCTCCATTGATACAACTTACTCGCAATATTGTCCATTTCTTCTGTCACCATCCTCAATCCTTAATTAAGCTTTAAGTTCTGCCATGAATAGACCAGAAGATGAAACAAGAAGCAAAAGTTGGTGAAGAAGCAAAAGTTCTTGTCGTTGGAGTGAAAGTCCGGGGCAAGATCGAATCCCAATTAAGCAGTCGGCATACAGTGGACTCTTCACCTGTAGGACGGTTCTTGAGGGGGCGCTATCGAGCAATATGATTCAGGTGGCAGTAGTGGCGAGCTGTGCCCTGTGACAAACCGTCCTTGTGAGTCCTTTCAGTATAAAGGTGTCTATGACACAGGTGAATTCAGGTAGGATGCTATTGAAGGTCTAGATCAGTGGTCCCCAACCTCTGGGCCGGGGACCGGTACCGGTCCATGGGTGAATTGGTGCCGGGCCACAGAGAAATCTGGCTATTACTTGCACTTGATCCATACCCATATCAACAAAAGAACGATTGACAATAACACCTACTCAGTCAGTCAGAGAAGCAAACTTAAAAAAAATAAAATCTCATTCATACTAGATAAAAACGTGAAAAATATAACAAAGAAACCAAATAAAACAAGGATTTGCTTAAAATATCAGAAAACACTCAATAAACCCATTGGTAGTACGATGTGGAATTATGGGATTTGGTGCAGATCAGGATATTTGATGAAAAAGCAGAGAAGAGGTTGAAAATCTGGACAAATATTCTCTTGACTTCTGTCTTCTCACTGTTCACTAATTCATAATCACACCAAGAAAGGTTCTGATTACTTCTGATTACAGATGGTGAAATCTCAGACCAAACAAAAAGAAGGGTGTTATGATGAACAAAGCTCTGCAGAGTTCAGACTAATCCATGGGAAATCAGTTCAGTAGATGAATGCAATCATTTCCAACAAGAAATTACAGGGTGCTGTTATGATAAGTAATGTGTGGAATAATTACTGCCCTGACATGAAGCAATGACAGTGATATAAACACACTCCAACAGTGGGATTTATGTTTTAAGTGTTCCGCCGACAACTGCTGTTTGTCTGACACTTGGAAAAAAACAAATACAGCTCAGAACCAGAGGCTCAGGATCAGGTTCAAGCAAAGTCTGTAGGAAAGCTGTCCAAAAAAAATCAGGTTTCCAGCAGGGAGAAAATTCACCAGTAAATAATACATCTGTGGCTCCAACAGTGCAGGCTGCAGCCTCGTGTTTATCAGGTGCATTCAAGTCTTAAAAGATTGAATGACAGTGAATTGTAAAAACAAGAATTATTCTGTGTTTATGATGTAAAAGTGGTGTAAAAAGTTTCTACCTTAAACTAAAAGAAAACAGGTTCTTCTCACGTTGGTTCCACATGGTGAGTGTTGCTCAATGTACAAAATGGCAGAGGCAGCAAAGTGTCCAAAAAAAAAAAAGCAAACGATGCAGCGAGGAACAATCTAGGTAACTAGGAGCAAAACACCGGAACTGCTTTGACGTGCAGACTAAGCAAAAGAGAGCAGGACGCCGAGAACATTACCTCATGAGTTAGAAAAGATGCTCTGGCTCTGAATCCTTGTGGCGCTGGAGCTTAAGTACTGCATTTCCTGATTAAAGGCGACGCCCACCAGTTTTCGGGCCGATCAGCTCTGGATGCAGCTGCAGGACACAGAAAAGATCGGTCAGAGACGAAAAGAGACAAAGACAAGAATTTCTACAAATGTCTTTAACTGTGGTTTTATTGCCATTCGTTATTTGCTTTATTCTATTCATGCAATTTCTATGATATGATGAATTTGTTGGACTAAACTAACTTAAAGGTATGTTTATGGAATTTATAACCATTGTCCAGGTATTGCTCTATTGCTGTATTTTCATTGGACGAAATTGCAGACACTGGACTACATCCCGTCCAATACTAAAGCTCTCAAGCTATAACCATGTTATGGACACTGTCACCCATAGCTGGGGGAAAAAGGAAGGTATCGGATCGGTATTGATAACGTTATACAAGAGGTGGTGAAGGTGCAGGAGTTTAGATACTTAGCAGTGGAAACTGTGGAGGAGAGGAGAAGAATAGAGTACAGTCATCATGGATGGATTAGAGACACTAGGAATAGACAGGAGACAGAGGTGGAGGTGGAGGAGTTAAAGATGCTGAGATTCTCTTTAGGAGAGACAAGGATGGACAGGACAAGAAATGAGGTGATTAGAGGGACAACACAGACAGGAAGGTTTAGAGAAAAAGCTAAGAAGAC
>JAFBJS010000066.1:31119-48049 GCA_016785265.1 Paraplagusia blochii
AAAAACTGAACACAAAAACCAAGATATGCAATAAATCCTAAAATACCCAATAGCTTTCTGCTTTGCAATCTATAGGAAAGATGTGCGTTGCAGGGAAAAGGCAGAAATCTTGTCACAAACTAATATCTAATTTGTAGTTGGTTGGCCAGTTTACGCTCGACGAGTCAAATATGTATATATTTGTCTATATAATTATGTGTATATATATATATATATATATACATATACACACATATGTACACATATTCACATATACATAAATCTATAGACAAAAATAAGATAAATAAGCATATATATATACCAAAAGTATTTTTATTTGTTAATATGCTTAATAAATTTAGTCACAAACTAATATCTCATTTGGATACGTTGGTTTGCCAGCGCTGGACAGGTCAAATATGTATATGTATTTGTCTATATACATACTGAACCGATCCTGAATCAGATCGTTATGTGAGTGAATCGTCACACCCCAATATACACTATATATATATATACACTATATACACAATATATATATATATTAGGGGTGTGCAAATTAATTAATTTTATATTGGCCACGCCTATGATATATACTACATAAATATATAGACAAATATATACATATATAAAAATATATACACCAAAAGTATTTTTATGTTTATTTACCAAAAAACTATTTGATTGAACCAAACATTTTGCTTTTTATAGAAAGCATTTCTTTAGACACTTTCATTATTTAAACCAAGACACAGATTTAAACCAAAACAACAGCTTTAAAACATTTTGGCTTATTCTGGTTCAGTTTTCTTATTTTTTTTTTAGCTTTTTCTATTCTTTCCCGGGATGGTTGGACCCATTTAAATGCTGTGGGCACAGCTGCCTGGAGCAATTTGGGGTTAAGTGTGTTTGCCTTGGGCTGCATCTGCATATAGACAAGTGGAGCCAGAGATCAATCCAATGACCTTCTGGTTGGGAGGCATTTCTTCTACTACCTGAGACACACGTTGAAGCAAAATGCACATTCATTTTTATGCCCTTTCCCAGGTGACCTCTGAGAAAATTACAGCAGAATGAGTGATCGACATCAACGCTTTGCAGCAAATAAAATAAAAGCACCACAGGAAATATTAATGACTGTTTGGTGTCCTTTAAGGTGGAGGCAGCTACAACCTCTGGTATCATTTATTCAATCATCAGGAGACTTTAAAAACTCCCACTACAAAAGAATTGACCCAGCATTAATTTAGAAGGAAAAAAACAATACCAAGTATTAAGGTAGCAAGAATCATATTTGTGTTCTGGTGCCCCCACAGGCCGAAGCAAGCCATTGAGCACATCTTTGAAACTCCTCCACCCTCTTTCCTAACATTCACCATCACAGAATTTTTTTTTTTTTTTTTTTTACCAAATCTATTTGGTCTACGTTAAAATCTACGTTTACAAGGTACTAGCTCACTGTATCCGGATTGGTTCTTTCCAGAAAATATTGTAGCAAATCTAAGACAAAATGAGTTTTACCAACCATCATTGATGATTTATCAAAACAAAGTCGATATTTGCTGGTTTTGCTAGAATCTAGCTTTAATTTTTATAGTGTATTTTTTATCTAAATGACTTCCTCTTACAAACGAACCCCTGCTGTTGGGGCCCAATAACTACATCTAGGCCTAGCGTCTAAGAAAGCAGACTTGGATAGATGACAAGATGTCAGGTTCTAATCCTCCAGCTGCCAGGTTGCGACTCAGGTGCTTTGAGCACAGCACTGTCCTGACCCACAAAACTTCCAGTGGGCTCACCACATGCAGGAAGGCTGACAATATGGTGCATTGTGTTTTGGGTGGCAATGGTGGAGACTGCTGCCCCTGAGACAAGGCAATGGATAAGTGGATGAAGATTAATGACTAAATAACTACATCTAGTTATTCAAAGGGCAGTGGCCTAGTGGTTAAGGAAGCGGACTTGGGTCTGCAAGGTCCCCGGTTCGAAACCCACCACAGGCAAGTTAACACTGAGATGCTCATTAGCCCCACCTAGGCGCTCATTAGCCCCACTGCTCACTTTGATGATGGGAAATTTCGTTGTGCGCTGTGGTGTGAATCACAACGTCACAATGACAGAAAATAAATTTTTTCTTTCAAAAATAACTACTAACGTGCAGTTTCTATTCTGACTCTACGGACTGACCTTGAACAAGCGGTCCTACTGTAAGACAAGACTTCAGTCGAGTCTTGTAATACTCATATTCATTCACAGCAGTGTTGACCACTGAGTGCATCCAACAAAACCATATTTTTTAGCATTGACTTGCAGTAAAATCTTGTGGGCTTCGCTAACATTCAATTTTATCATAAAGGTGCGGGCCACAAAATATCGCTCTAGGGGCCTAAAATGGCCAAGAGCCACAAGTTTGAGACCCCTGCCTTAAACACAACTACATTCACCCAGGGCCTGGTCTAGTTCCGTCAGAACAATCTCGAAGCGTGTTGTCTGATGTGCAGGAAGGGAAAACATTGCAATTTCTATTGCTCTCCTCCTGGAAGGTATGTTGTATTTACAGACCACAGAGACACAGTGAATGCCGTGAAGGATAAAGTGGTGAATAAAACGTGACGTCTTTAGACTCGGGGGTCAAGGTGGCCTGACCCCGAGCACATGTTTCATAACCTATTTTCTTTCCTAATCCCCCTGGTCGAAAGCTGAATGTGATGTGCTGGTCGCAGCTTATCCAGACCCACATCTGGGAACTCAGCCACTGCATCAGGGCTTATGAAGATAATCAAGGACTTTGATTCACTACCACCACCTAGACCTGGTCTTATCAGGCTGTGCAGAGACTGCTACCGAACGATATCATTCTTCCTTTGGACACTGACATGTGTTTTCACAGCAGGTGTGAAGAGGTTTAAAGGTAAAGAAGTAATGACAAACCCGGCAGTATACATTTTTCACTGTCCACAATGAACTGACTCGTATTTTTTTTTGTGTGTGTCTATAAATAATATATATATATATAATTTAATAATATTTAACATACATCTCCATTCCATTAAAGAACAGAAAGAAGTTCTAAATAATAAATGCCATATTAATGTATAATGTTCTTGAAGTCATACACCAAATTATAGTGTCACCTTAGCAATATTTATAGCCTTCATTTGTTTTAATGCGTGTAGTAATGGAGAAGGCTAATTATTTGACTACGTTAGTTACACTATGTTAAATAATAGAAGACGGATTATAATGAATATGTTGCTATTAAGCACGTGGTGAATATTTCATCAGGACTGATGCTACATATAGAATTTATAATAGTTGCACAGTTTCCCAGAAGAAAAGTTCAATTATACAGAAGATCAATTCAAATAATGAACCAATGGGTCAAAAAAAGCAATAATAATCCAGTTCCCTTTGACACTGGTTCAGTTACCATTGACTGCTTCATTGTATCTGTGATCAAAAGGAGAAAATAAACATGTAATCAGTGAATCTAGAGCAGTGGTCCCCAACCACCGGGCTGGGGACCAGTACCGGGCCGCAGAGAGATAATGTTTCCTTTTGATACCATCTGTCTATTACTTCCACTTGATCCATACCCATATCAACAAGAGAACTGACCAATAGAATGGCTAGGGTTTCATCATCAATATTACAACTATATTTGATTAGGAAATATTTTCTCAGTGAAGACAACAACAATAAACTCAAAATGACACTGAGTCATTGATACAAGATTTTAACTTTTTATACCGGTCTGGTAGCAGAAAGTTATAGGCTGTGTGCACTTGAGAAATCCTTGTTGTGTCCATAATTCAGGTAGGAAGATTTTATAGGTAGGAAAATATTTTAGAACACTGGAAAACTGAATTCTATGTGTGACGGCTACCAAAGCAAAAAACTGGCTACTGACAACAATCCAACCAACAATCCAACAAAGATATATATATATACATATATATATGGAGAGAGAGAGAGAGAGGGGGAGAGAGAGAGAGAGAGAGAGAGAGGGAGGGAAAAATGGGTAAGACAAATAAGCAGGGACTCACAGGACATAAATGAGCGTGAGGACACTGATAGACCAGAAGAAAAGGCAACAGGGCAGAGACACAGACGGATTTCTTCCCATCTGTGACTGAGCTCATATTATTTAGAAAACTTTGACTAAGCTGACACTGCTCAGAAAGACATAAAGTGAAGCTGTTGCCTATTTTCCCAATTAGGGATTTGGACCTGCTAAGTTTTGTGTGACTCTGTTGTTATAGGGTGTGGATGTTCTGTTGGTTTTACAAAAATGGTTTTGTCATTCTTTAATGACCAAAAGTAAGCAGAGCATGAACAGAACGGTCTTCATGATCCAGCAACTAATAATACATCTCTACTTTCCAGAAGAGCTAACAGTTTACTATACAGCACGTGTCAAAGTGAAGTCATTTTAGGTGGCCCACGGGAGCGGAAATGTGTTTGGCTTATAACAAAGTCCTTCAGTGGTGCTGAATTTTTTTAACCAAAGAAATTATTCTTTTTGCTGCACAGCACTGCAACTAAAATAATTATCAATTGCAGAAAGATTTATTTATATAAGTAGTAATATTCATAAAGTCTTTAAGTTATGACTGGCCCTTCAGTGTGAACTGCATTGCTTAAGTGGTAACTGGGGACAAATTTAAGAAAAAAAAAACCCACTGATTTATGAATTTTAAATGACTTTTGTTAGGTTAGTAGACAGCGATAGCTATAGAAGCAGTAATTGGCAACATACTTTAGTCTCAGTGTTTTGGTTTTCCGTCTACAGTCTAGTTTCTATTTTAAGTTTTCAGTTTCAGCCAATAATTTTCATGTTTGTGCATCTTTAAAAATAAACCACAGACCAAAATGTAAAAATAACCTAATGTAAAAAAGGTTCGGACCTATATAGCTTCACATATTACGGAAGCGTATTACTGTCAAAAAAAAAGTATCACATTATTTTGTGATAAGTTTTCCGTTATTTCATGATAGTATCACGTTATTTCGACTTAAGTATCACGTGATTTTGTGATAGTATGACGCTACGTCAAGAGAGTCTGATTGGTTCTTCCTTCAGTGTTATGTCTTGTCATGTAGTTAGTAAAAACACATGATCAGCGAGGCTTTATGCAGAAACTTTACTGAACAAGAGAACACAGGTCTCTCCAGGTAAACTTTCCACGTAGTTCATTTTTGGTAACGTGGTTTATTGAGGTAACACATAACACATTGGTGCAACTCCACGCGTTTTAAAATTCTGTCCACACACTAATAAATATCTCATCAACTGAGACGTGCAATTGCAAAATCTAACTGTGCCTCAAGCCAAGCATCAAAATAAAATTAAACTGAATCCTTGAACAAAGCCGTATCATGGCAGGTGGACCTCAGTTTAACATTTAATCCATCGCGTAATTACTTAAGACATCACATACTTATGTAGAAATATCACGAAATAATGTCATACGTGTCAGGAAATAACGTTTTATCATCACGAAATAACTTGATACTGGGCCCATTTTTCCCTGTGTGGCAGCAAGGCCTTTCTGCACTTAATAATGTTAATATGTATTTATTTTCATGGAAATTATGAACACATAAAAGAAGTACTTTGAGGTCACATCTTAAATATGATTATAGTCTAAGAAAATAAGGAACGAGGGACCATAAAGATTACTTCACAGTTTTTCCTGACCTCTCTGTACTTCCTTGCTGACTCCGGTGTTCTCAGTCCAGACCAGAGTCATTGATCTTCTGCCTGCAGACACACTGTGGGAATTACCTGTGAGATTGTGGTGAAAAGGAGAATAAAGAACGGGGAAAGAAGTAGTGGATGTGCTGTAGAAGAGCAGTGATAATGTTCAACCAGAACTGCAGCATACTAAATTGTTTATTTGGTTTCTGAAAATTATCTCCGGAGATAAGGACTGTCACGCCTGAGATGCATCATCACTTGAATGTTCTCACGGCAGTGTGATAAACTCGCAACAATAACAGTTTATAAAGAGTCCTGTGTGAAAGCCATCCAATAAAAACACTAATTCTAAAGAGCGTTGGAAATAAAACAGTTTTATTTGAGAATATCAGCTGCATGTTAGAGTTATAAAAACATACTTGGAAATATGTACAGTTCTTTACAGACAATTTCTCAGCAAATGATGTAACTTAATGTTCATATAATGAATAGAAGAAATCACACATTGATACGCATTGTGCATGAATTATTACTACATTAGCGCTAAGATCTGACTTCACCTAGAGCTAATATTTAAATCTAACGCTTGATAACGTGTTATAAATCAGGTCTGAATGTTGAATATTATCTGAAGTCTCTAACAGAATTTCAGAGCTTTAATTCCACTGCCTGTGGGATAGTTTGTCAGGAGATAATTGTTAGGCCTGTCAGCGAGTGACATGAGGAAATTTAATACTAGGCAGGTGTTAAAAAAAAAAAAAAAAAAAGACAGAAAAAAGAGCAAGAAAATGTCAAGAATTTGACAGCGTGTTCTGTAATAACGGCAAGTACTATAACAGAACACAGATACTCATTTCAGTACTATGACTGTGAATCATTTCAGGAGTTTACTAATCACCAGAATCCGTGCAGAGAAATAAGCAGCTCCCATCACGAGTCATTATCCCCAGAAATGCCGGGAGGTAGAGCAAAGAGGAGATTAGTTTGATAACAGTCAATAGCAGCAGCAAAATGTCCCTGATTTCTCTGCATTAAGTAAGGTTCGCTCAGCGTTATGCAAAAAACGAATCAGAGCTGAACATGTTTGGTCTCGAGTGCAGTTGCAAAACCTTTTTCCTTCGTAAAAAGTAGCTGCAGTGCCGCAATTGAACAAGGGGGGAGCTGTGATTAAGTTCCACTCTTGGTTTTCAACCTGCAAAATACGAAAGGAGCAAGAGAATGACTTTACATTGTGAAAAGGAGGTTTAATGGAATATATATGTATCGTGTAACTGGTCTGAGAACTGTTAAATTCCTGCAAATATTTTTTTTGTTCATGCAGCAGTATTAAGAGGGCAGACATCTTTAATCAATTCCTGTAAGTATATCTGTCTCGTGTTTAACTAAACAAGCTCACAATGAATTGAAACCTAAAAAGATCCTGACATTTTTGTTTGGTGGTGCACAACTACATTTTTTTTTAATGTAAATTGTGCGCCAGGGCTCCAAAGAGATGTGAAATCATATTGTGGCTCAGTGTCTTTGTTCCTTGCCCATCGCTTTTTGTCCATCAAACATACGTGTAGATTTAATAAAGATATTCTTGAAATTCTTAACATTCTTCCGTGTTATATCACCTTTACTTCATTCATGCAAAGACGCTTAGAAAGCTATTTTACTTGGCACAGTTTTGTTAGTGATGTGGCAGACGGCCAGTTCTGACATATACATTTTTCTAAAGAGGTGAAACTGGCATCATGCCCTATGTTGAACAGCCCGTAAATTAACCCACAGCGCTGAACCCTAGGGAACACATTCCCTTTTAAAATGTCTGTTCCTGCTTGGGAGTAGACCTTGAGCTTTGAAATTTGATTCATTGAGTTTCTACTGGATCTTTATGTATTATCATGTCATAATTGTTGCACCAGTGTTCCCCGACCTTTTTTGCAGCACGGACCGGTTAAAAGTCTCGTACCTATTCCACGGACTGGTCGTTAAGTTGTGGCAGATAAATACCCCTTAATAAAAATGTATTTTCCAGTGCTCTGAAATATTTTCCTACCTATAAAATCGTCCTCACCAAAGTAACTGTGCAAGCACACAACAAGGGTTTCCCAAATGCACCCATTTTATAATTTTCTCCTACCAGACCAGTATACAAGGTTAGAATCTTATATCAATGACTCATTTTGAGTTTATTGTTGTTCACTGAGAAAATATTTCCTAATCAAGACGATGGAATCCTAGCCATTCTATTGGTCAGTTTTTTTGTTGATATGGCTATGGATCAAGTGGAACTGATAGCCGGATGGGGCCAAAAGGCCCGGCACCAATTCACCAACGGACCGGTACCGACCCCCGGGCCAGTGGTTGAGGGCCACTGGGTTACACAATCCAATTTTATGAAATATCCATCCACCGCAGGCCTATTATATTTAACATGTGTTTCTTGTTATATCTTTTTATTTAATATATCTCCAATTAGCTTCCATGCTTATTCCTCAAAAAATACAGTGGTGCTTTCAAACGCCTCAGCCCTCGACCAACTCGACCTATGACCAAAATCTTCAAGAAAAATCTGCTTTCACTTTCAGCCAAATTTCAGCTTTCAAACGGCCCACGTCAAGTCGAGAGGGCATTCGAGCAGCCGACGACCAGCGTGGCTTTTTACTGAATTATTTCTTATAGGAAAAATTAATTCAGACCTCGACCAAATCAGACCTCGACCACCAACCTGGAATGGATTAAGTTCGAAAGCTGAGTCACCGCTGTCATTTTAAGAAATCCAGGCCTGAGTTTGACCTGTGGTCCAAAGATACATTATGTGAAAACTATGTGAACACTTTCCTCTTGACCTCCATCTATCTATCTACGGATGGAACTCCATATCCATGGTGAGATGCACCACCATATGTCAACATAAACATATGCACTGTCTGCAGCAGCCGTGTAACTCAACTTATTATAACATCATAATCTAAATATGCAAAAGATCTAACTAACCATTGTTTGTAAACGTCCAGTCCCTCTTTTGCAATCTGACGGTAAATCATAAACATCTTATTAGGCATCTGCCTACTACAGCATTTAGGCCTTCACCTTGTTGTCATGTTAAGATGCTCTAGTTCACTTCTAAGGAAGTGTACAGCTTGAAGCCAAATCCTGACACATCACAAGTCAGAGACATTGCCAAGCCCTTAATTAAACATATTGGGGTTCAAGAGATTAACATCAGGAAAGGGTTTGCAGTGACTGCAACAGCCATAGGGGACTGTCAAACTGATTAAAGGAAACCTACGCCTACAAAAAGCTTTGCTGCATCATACATTAAGAAAACGTGTGCAAAAATGTCAAAATGTGTGTGCAGAAATTTTACGGACGCTGTAACAAATATCGTTAACGTCAGTGCATGAGTGGATAGACAGATCAACTCTGCACTCTGCAGCAAAAAGTCTTTTACAGCAATTTGTTACAGTACGGCACTTGCTGTACATTTCTCAATTGGTTGAAAAGGGGTAAAACTTTTTTCAGGAAGATGAGAGGACAGGAAGTGACCTTTGAAACTTGGATTTTTGCCAACTGAACATGAAATTATAATAATCCTAATCTGACAGAAGCAGGGACCAACCCTGGATTCACGGACAGACGTGATTACAGCCACATCCAACAGTCAAGAGTGCGATCCTTCCAGCACAACATAAACTTGCTGAGATAGTGGTTGTTGAGTGTGACCTCGAGACTGAGTTCACAACCCAATATATTGACTTTAAAAGATACGGTTCAACGTGTTCTTTCTCGATGAAGTTATAAAATGTTTGTGATCTTTTCTTTATATTTCAATATTGGTCTGATCATAAATTGTCCTGAGTGAAGGTCAGTCGTAGCAAGACCGAGTACATGTGTGTGAATGAAAACAGTGGAATGATGAGGTTACAAGGAGCACAGGTGGAGAAGGTGGAGGAGTTTATATACTTAGGTTCAACTGTTCAGAGCAGTGGAGACTGTGGAAGAGAGGAGAAGAATAGAGTACAGGCAGGAGAAGAGAAAGGTCTCTGGAGTGATTTGTGATAGAAGAGAGTCAGCTGAGGTTTACAGGACAGTTGTGAGACCAGCTATGATGTATGGACTAGAGACACTAGGAATAGGTAGAAGACAGGAAGTAGAGCTGGAGCTGGAGGTGGAGGAGTTAAAGATGCCGAGGTTCTCTTTCAGGGTGACAAGGATGGACAGGATCAGGAACGAGGTAATTAGAGGGACAACACAGACAGGAAGGTTTGGATAAAAAGACAGATTAAGATGGTTTGGACATGTTCAGAGGAGGGACAGTGATTATATTGGTAGAAGAATGATCCTAGAGTTGGAGCAACCAGGTAAGAGACGAAGAGGAGATTGATGGATGCGGTGAGGGAGGACATGGAGGTGGCTGGAGTTGGAGTTGAGGATGCAGAGGACAGGGTGAGATGGAAGTTGTTGACTCGCTGTGGCAACCCCTGAAAAACCCCGGCATAAGCCAAAAGGAGAAGAAGGTCTTATCATAAATTGTCACCCATCGACTGCTTATCAAGTCAGTGGAAAGACAGATCAACAAAGACTAAATCAAATGCTTTCCTATCATTCTATCTCGGGGTTAAGCAAGTTAAAGCTTTAAGATATTATTATTACTTTATTACGTTCACTTCAGTTCAGACACAATGTTACAGATGTCAATTTTCTACATGTCTGTAGCTTTTGACTTGTTTGGTTCAATCCTATTGTTTTTTTTGTTTGTTTGTTTCAGGATTGAATTGATGTCAATTTCTGAGTCGGTCATAAAAAATTGCCAACAGAGAATCACAGTTCCAACTGTGACACATATGCAAACAATTGAAGATTGATGTGTTCATTGTTGTTTTTAATCTTTAAAAAAAAAGTGCATTTTTTTTGCAATTAGACAAGTTTGATATTTGAACAACCTGGTCTAATTTACCTTTCATAGTTGTGTATATAGTGTAAGTTTTGTGAGTAGTAGTTCCAGGGTCCTGATGAGAGAATGTAAATATGAACACATCACCCCATTCTGCAGTTGCTACACTGGCAAAGTTCTCCAAAGTTCTTCTATTAACTCACAGATGCATTTATGGACAAACACCAACCTTCAAGAACTAATCACCTTACAGTCCACCACTGGCACTCTTAGATCTTACTTCTATTGGTCCTACACAGGAGACTGAATCTTTTAAAATTAGCCTAAAAACCTTTTTATTTAGGAATGCTAATGACTGTCTATAACTACGATTTTCATTTATTCTCTGTGATTTCACATGTCTTTATGCCTTTACGTTATTTATGCCTTCTGTAGCACATTGGGATCCCACAGATTGAAAGTGAATAAAAAATAAAATATATTAATATTATTATTATTACGTTTTAAGCTTGTTTAGTCGATATGCCTGATGTCAAACTGTAACTTGTCTTTGTACTGTAGTAGTACTGGGCACATACTGATGTAGCTTTTGGATTTGGAACCAAACTTTCAATGTCATGTAGTTTCTTAAAAGGTTGGCTGGATTATAAGACAAAAAAAAAAACCCGGTTTTACCCCAGAAGTGAAGCCACTCAGGCCCGGAAATAAACCTCAACAAAATCCTCCAACAGCGTGTCATTAATTATGAAGAGGCCGACAGATTGATGGACTTCTTTGAGATAACTCACAGGCGAGATGTTGAGTGCACAAAACCAGGGCTTGAATTTATTGACCTGTTTCTTGGAGGGGCCATAGATAATGTGTGAAAGGAATCCCTGTACTGTTCAGGAAACTGGGGATTCATTACAACACTTTGTCTGAAAAGGTTTGATGAAACTGCCCTGCTGTCATTAACGTGAATGTTAACTGGTGTTAAGTCTGTACTTTACTTCTTGTTGTTACAGTTAATGGTAACCTCACTTCAATTAACTTCTCAGCCTGTTAGTAATAGATCCGAACCAAACCAATCAGGGTAAAGATTGTAAAGCTATTAAATTTTAGGTTCAAACTAAAGACCATCTGTTGTCCATTGCTTTAATTCCTCTAAAAACCTCTAAAACAGATGGAAATACGTCATCTTTTTCAACACTTTTGTGTATTTTACCATTTAGGCCAGGCATGGGCAAACTAAGGCCCGGGGGCCGGATGCAGCCCGCTGAGCTATTAGATGCGGCCCGCCAAAATTGTCCAAATAAAATTATTTATTTATATTATCATTATACTTCTGCCTTTTCCCTGCAATAATGCGTTTCCCCAATAGATGACATCATAAAGGGTATAAGAAATGTACTATTTTAGGATTCATATGACTTTCACGTGACATCTATCTTAGTTCAAACATACGATCCATCTTTCTAGTCTGGACTTGGCCCCCGTGTCCAATTTTAGGACCAATTGTGGCCCGCAAGTCCAAAAGCTTGCCCCTGCCTGATTTGGGCAGTAGGAGGTGGTGGTTTAGTGGTTAAGGAAGCAGCCTTGGGTCTGCAAGGCTACAGGTTCGAATCCACCAGCTGCAAGGATGACCCTACCCACGTAACTTCTTTTCCAGGGCAGTTTGGCCTAGTGGTTAAGGAAGTGGACTTGGGTCCGCAAAGCCCCAGGTTTGAATCCCCCTACCGCTGAGGTGCCCTGAGCATATCGTCCACACACTGCTCCCCGGGCAGCTGGCCGACACTACGGTGATGGGTCAAATGCAAATGCAAAGATATTCCTGAGGGATTAATAAAGTTCTGAAAATATAATAAAATAATACAACCATTTAAGCATTTGAGTCTTAAAAAAAAAAGGGTAAGAAAAAAGTCTCAATGTCATTAAAACTATCTGTCCACCACTTTTTCTATATCCCACCATGACAGTTGAAACAAGTGACTCTGTTAAGGTGAGGAGAAAGCCGAAAGATTAATTTTCTTTCACGGAAAAAAAAAAGCACACAACGCTGTGCACTTTTACGAAAGGGAATTCTGTATTCCCTCGGTGGATGTGGTGAAGGGCAGCGAGCCAGGCATTCCATTTAGCATACAAATTTAGTTGTGGCAAAGATAAGAACGGAACGTCTGCAAATCCATCATGCTGGAAGTGTAGTGTTTCCACTAAGTGTGTTTCAATTTTTTTCATGGACTTGTCTGTGAGCCCGTAATCAAACTCAATCTCAGCTAATTGAGATTTTAACAACCATGAAAGAAAACATCACGGAGTGAAATCCACATCTGCTGGAGTCAACACTGTCTTAAAGAGCAGCAGAGATAAAAGAATTACTTTCAGGCAATCTGTTCTACAAAGAACCTCACTCCATAAGTAGTGCTGTTGACCTACACTTGGAGGTTTGGGGGTTTGATTCCCGGCTTAGAACAGACTTTCCTGTCACTATCCTCAAAATTATGCATCTCCAATGCGTGTAGCTTGTCTCCTAACTCTAGGCCATGCTGATGGGAAACATACTTATCGTGATCAACTCCTATGTAGCAGCCCTATCAGTTTATGGCACAGATCTGGCAACCTGGAGCCAACACTGTGGATGTGGGCAAAACAAAACAAGGTGCAAATATTGCAGGCGCAGATAAAAAGCAAGAACGGTAGCAACCGTTGCATAAATAAACAGGCATTAAATGTAAGATAAAAATAATCTTCCAAACACCTAGTTATTAGGAAGAGGAACTAAAACTAAAATCATAATTACAAATATTAAAATTGAAGGATCTATAAAAGTCATATTTAGTGTTTTCTTTTAATAACAACAATATCTGTTGAATTTTATTAAATCCTTAACTTAATTTTGGAGAAGTTAACAGTGATTATAATCTTCAATAATCTTTGCTTAAGAACAAGGTAAAATAAATATGCTGTCCTGCAAGACTCACAGCATATGTTGAAGCTCTACTTCTTCTTCTTCTTCTTTTCCCTTCGGCTTGGCCGTTTTTTCAGGGGTTGCCTCAGGGAGTCAACAATTTCCATGTCAACCTGTCCTCTGTATTTTCCACTCCTCAGAACTACCTCCACGTCCTCTTTGTCTTCTACCAATATAACCACTGTCCCTCCTCTGAACATGTCCAAACCATCTTAATCTGTTTTCTCTAGCTTTTTCTCCAAACCTTCCTGTCTGTGTTGTTCCTCTAATCACCTCATTCCTGATCCTGTCCATCCTTGTCTCCCCTAAAGAGAATCTCAGCATCTTTAACTCCTCCACCTCCAGCTCTGTCACCTGTCTTCTACCTATTCCTAGTGTCTCTAATCCATCCATCATGGTTGGTCTCACCACTGTCCTGTAAACCTTTCCCTTCACCTTAGCTGACACTCTTCTATCACAGATCACTCCTGACTCCTTTCTCCAGTTGTTCCATCCAGCCAGGTTAACCTATCTGTAACTAAACTAAACTCAACTCCAAGAAAAAGTCGTGTTGCTTACAGCTAAACCCTTTTTGGATTTCATGACCTGGATGAATGAGAATTAGACGTTATTTAATAAATAAATCCTGATAAAACCCAAAGAAACTGCCTTCATTTCGCCTATTTATCTATTTACTATATTGTCAACTATTTGTCTAGCAGTAATTATTATAAGCATTCACTAAGTGAGAGTAAAAGTATTTTTGTTTTTATTTTGTCTGATAAATTGAGCGTTGAAATAACAATGAACAGTGTTTTGTTTTCAGTGCATTGAAAAAAATAATAATTTTCTTTTTCCAATTGTTATATAAACTCCACACCTGACAGTTGGCCTGATGCGGTTCCCCCACCATCCTTCTGTGCAAATACTCAAATTTAATTAAAGAAGTAATTAGTGCAGAGCATGAAAGACAACAAATGCATGGTGATGTGGATGAGGATGACCTTGACATCATCAGTGAGAATGAAATGTTTTGGAAATATACTTCTCATTAAACCGGGTGACATAAAGGTTAAACTTGAGATCTTGTTTGCATCCTTCCTGTTTCTAATTACAGAGGGGAGAGAGAGAGAGAGACAAAGACAGAGAGAGTCTCTGTCCTTACTGCCTGGCAACTGCCATAGAAACCAGATCAAAGCTGGTGTCATTGTGGACAACTTGTCTTGCAAATATGTCAACCGTCACAGCCTGACTCCCGTCTCTGAGGAGACAAGATCATTAATTAAAGACGCATTGGCCCAACGTTGTTACTTCCTCCATGCTAACAACCTAAACAATGATTTGACAGGTACAACAGATAGTAGTGTATAAGAACAAAGTGACCAGTGGAAACACGCAAGCTGCTCATTTGGCAGATTTGACTCTATTTCAGTAATCACAGCCTGAAGTCTCTGGATTTATCATCATCATAATACATAACATCTTTCCCTTCCAGCTTGTCCTTTTTTCAGGGGTTGCCGCAGCAAATCAACATTTTCCATCTCCCTCTGTCCTCTGTATCTTATACTCTAACTCCAACTACCTCCATGTCCTCCCTCACTGCATCCATCAATCTCCTCTTTGTCTCCTACCTGGTAGCTCCATCTCTAGGATCATTCTTGTACCAATATAACCACTGTGCCTCCTCTGAATATGTCCAAATCATCTCAATCTGGCTCCTCCAGCTTTTTCTCCAAACATCACTGTACCTTAAATATATGAATTTATTCTCGTATATTTTTTTTCTTCTAGCATTACAACTTTATACCCATACATTTCGACCTTCATATCTAACTTTGTTCATGTTAATTTGAATCAAGGATACCAGAAAGAAAAGGACTATCTAAAATAATTATCTAAAACAAGTTTTGTAAGGCAAATCTACATACAGTAGTACTTTCACTACAAACTTCGACAGAGGTGGGAAAACAATGCGTCCCAGAATCGGACACAGGGGCCAAGTCAAGAGCAGAAAAATGAAGCATTTGTTGAAATAAGTTAAATGCTGTTTAAAAGTCATGTTCCAAAGCTAAAATGCTAAGTTCCTAGTAGCTTTTTTTGATATAATCTACTGGGGAACTGCAGGCATTGCAGAGAGAAAGCCAGAAGTATAATGATCATACAAATAAAAAATTCAATTTGGGCCACATCTGGCCCCCAGGCCTTAGTTTGCCCATGCCTGAAATACGGTTTTATCAGTGCTTGACTGCAAAAAGACCCTTTAATAACAGTTAAAAAATGTTTTTGTAATCATGTTTGTTATTACTTTAAGTTTTTTTATGTAGGACAAAATATACAGTAGACATGCCATGAGTAATCAGACTGTTTTTCAGCTCTATGTAAAAAATGATATTTGAAGGCCATCAAGGAATAAAGCAAATTAGATTTAATGAATCAAAAAATATTCAAAATATCTCTTGAAGCAAATTAGACACAAAGGCATGAAACACATGAGAGAAGAGCGGCACGTTTGTCCAAAAGCAGCTGCACATTGAGTCACTCTCTTCTCTTCTCCTCTTTAATTAAAGGTTGACTTGTATCTGACTGACTTAATCTGAGGGTTGTTCAACTCCACAAAGAAACAAAACAGCATCCATTTTGAGAAAAGGCTGTTCTCTTTGCAAATAACACTTGATTTTGTAACTATTCAGTTTAAAGATCCAGTGTGCAGAAGTGAGTGAAATTCAGCCGGTTGGTGCTGGTTATGGTTGTGTAACTTTGTTGTGTTTCTTGCGGAAAGAAGAACACGGGGGCCCTGACCTACCAGGTCACCAACCGGAGATTTTTCCAGAGAAAGAAGGAGAAACATTTTTCAATGTTTTTTAACAGGCACTTCAGCCTCCTGTTTCTGATGTTTAAAAAACTGGGACACTTTAATTTTATAAATTAAAATGCCCCATCCTGATATATATTTTGAGTAGATTTTTGTAAGACTATAAAAAAAAATGATACGTTTTAGATATTTTTAATTGGGAAAATGTCTATCAAGATAGGAGCGGGACGACTATGGGCTGTTGTAGAACAGAGTAAATTCGTAGCTAAGAACACCACTGTACTTTTTAGATATGTTTCAAACTCAGGGCCCGGGGGCCAAATATGACCCGCCAAGTCATTTTTTAACCTGGAAGAGTTTACCACGCATCTCATAATGTCCTTGTAGCAGAGGTCTCAATCGGATAAATCAATAGTTATCTTATTACAAAGCAATGGACAAAATTTCTGCCGTAACCTGTAGTAATACATCTATACCAGTGGTTCCCAACCACTGGACCGGGGACCAGTACCGGCCCGTGGGAGAATTAGTGCCTGGCTGCAGAGAAATAACGTTTCCTTTTGTCTCCATCTGTCTATTACTTCCACTTGATCCATACCCATATCAACAAAAGAACTGACCAATAGAATGGCT
>JAFBJS010000066.1:64268-93316 GCA_016785265.1 Paraplagusia blochii
TGCACCCATGTGTGGCTCAGCCTCAGCAGCCGCCGCAGCGTTTGACTGCGCGGACCCAGCGAGTGACCCAGATGTGCTCACTTCCATCGTGTCGGATAAACATGCAGAGATAGATAGAAAATGACTGTTAGTACAATCTTACCCAAAAATGATTAATTGAGCCCAGTGTTCACACAATGACTCACAGTTTGCCCACAGGAGTCAAGACAGTTCATATATACCCAAGAAACTTACTAAAAATAAAACATTGTTCATGACAGAAGATGCAGAGGTTAGCCAGGTACAAAAGATGAAAGACTAGCAGAAGATGTCAGGCAACATCACCAGTGCAGAAGTCTTGCCAAACATGTTCTTCGAGGACACTGAAGAACAAGGCCAACTTCAAAGAAAAGCAAAGGGACAGCTGTCTGGATGACTCAGCAGCCTCTGGAAATATATGTCAGAAAGTTGAATATTTGGTTGTGGCAGAAGAAAAATTGTTCCTATGGTGCAGGAGTTAGTACAGCAGCTTATACCAGTTATGACAAACTTAGGTGTTCTTCCCCGTTTCAGAGTATATTTTTGCACGAGAACTTCTTAAGGATATGGAGGAAAAATATGAAAAGTGTTATCAAATTCCTACGGATACGCTGTTTCCACCTGCCTCGCAGTTTTGCAGACAGTAACCAACAACTGCAATCGCTGAATATCCTATCTCCAGCTTTATTCACCTCTCCTTCAGAGAGATAGAACTTTGTTGAAGTCAGTGATCAAAGTCTCTCTTCCTATCACTCCATGCGCCGTGCTCAAAGGCGTAGGCAATCATTATCCACAATCACTGTCTGTCACTTTCGATGTGCAGGATGGTAGTTGACGTCCATGCAGAGCTGTGCTTAAGGTCTTGTTAATATACAGTGTTCTGACCAGGCCTTTCCAGATATAGAGAGATATACGGAGGCTGTCAAAATACTGCATTTTATATACATCATCAATCAATGTTGCCAGAGATAAAAATAAATCTGACCGTAGAGCAGGAGTCGCAAACTCAAATAAGTTGAGGGCCACCACCCACGATATCATGTCATTGAAGGGCGACGTCAGCTTTCAGTGTTTAATACAAAAGAAATAAATGCAATAAAAATCAGTTTCCTACAGATTCTCCATAACTTTGACACCAAAGCCATGAGTTTGAGACCCCCGTTGTTGATCGTTCATGTTTTTTTTCTATTTCTCACTCAATTCTGATGGTATGACCAAGATATTTCGTGCATATGAAACAGTGGCTATGGTTAGTACTCTTAGTCGCTGCAGTGTTATATTGCTTTTGGAAAGTTTTATGTTGCTGCTTCCATCTAAGTTGATTAAAGCGGAGGTGATGGATCGCAGCTAATGTGCAACAACCGAGACAGAGAAGGCAGCACACATCGTTAACACTGGTCTCAGCCTCTTTCTGAAACACGGTGGTTCCAACTGACGGGTTCCCACAACACAATCAATGACATTAAATCATTGAAAACAATGTAAACTGTTTGATTGCTGTGCACATAATGTGTACGTGGAAAAAAAACAGTGCTGTTGACTTTGAAGTAGACCTTAAACACTAGGCTTGGGCTCATCCTGCCATACTTACCAATGGGGGAAAAAATAAAAATACATATTTTTGGTCCGCTTGAGTCCTAATCTGCAAATCGATATTTTCTGATATTGGAACTTCTGAAACTTTATGTTGACACATAGAGCTTCAGTCATTTCCACATTATTTTATCCATCAGGTTGATCTCCAGCTTTGGATGTTTATTTAACATTTGTTCATCTTCTTCTGCTTGACCGTTGCCAGGTTGCACGGGCAGCTGGCACCACCCAAATCACATTGCACCATATTGTGAGCCTTCCTGTGGGTGGTGAGCCCACTAGAAGTTATGTGGCTCGGGATGGTGCTATGCTCAGAGCAACTCAGTGGCAACCTGGCAGCTGGTGGATTCAAACCTGAAGCCCTGCGGACCCAAGTCCGCTTCCTTAACCACCACTGCTTACTTGACCAGAAAATCTGAAATATGTACAGTACTGGTGAAGTCCTGTCAATGTTTCACACCAAAAAACATTAAAATAAGGGGGTAACTAACACTTTTAATTTCATATTTTATTGCATATACTGTATACGGCCTCATAGTTATGACACATATATGCAAAGAAAACCTACATACTTTTAGAAAAAAGTTTTGAGGCAAGAGAAGGATTCGGAATCTGTGTTTATTTGCAAGGCATTACTGGTGATTTGACAAGAGAGATTGAATTATCTCGTTTGTGTTCAGAGTCCTTTCAGAAACTGGCACCGTTTCTGTAAATACATCAGTGGATGGAAACACATACGCACGCAAATGAAAATTAGGAGTTCAAATTTTCCCGGAATTCGTTTCCAGTCCGAACTCCCGTCATTTCAGTTCCTAACAACACTGTTTGTTTGACATTGGCTCCTTCGTGTGCTCCAAACCTAATGAATACAACTGGTGCCGGCTGCATGTCGATTAACCTGAGAGAGAGAAGCACAGATGGTTTGATGATGCAGGGGGAAATAGCGACAAAGCAGTGCAATATCTACACATATGGCATTCATTTGCAACCACTTTGTAAAAACCAGTTGGTCTTTCACACGAGTTATTTGTGAAACAGGCATGTGATCATTGCCCATATTTGAGAAAAACCCATCATAAAAAAACTAATAACAAAATCAGGTAGTCATCCTCTGATGATTTAATGCATCAGTGTGGAAAAAAAGCAAATAATTACATTGATGGGAGGCACTTCCACGATTCTGTCTACCTGCTCAGCACGTGGCTGATGATCCTACAATAATCATCTTGATTTCCACAGTCTCCACTGTGTGCAATTTCCCCCGTTGTCAGAGGCGGATAATAAAGTAGCTTCTGCTGCACTTCAGGTTTGTTCTCTGAACAACACGTAGGAGCCTGAAGAGCTGCGTGCACTGTGCAATATTACCGAGATTATTAGTGCTATTACTCGTGTAGTTAAGACATGTACAGCAGAGAGAAAAATAAATAAAAACATCATTCAGTGTAGAGTCAAATCAAGTGACAAAACTTCATCGTTCACTTTTCTAATGGTGTAAATGTACAAACTTCATTTGCAGGGGAGTTGGTGCACGACCTAAAGATGACACGGAGTTATGTAGTGAAGTAATTCACCGAAATGTTCACTGAAAAAGGTAAAAATGAAAAGATAAATAGATAAAAACCAACTTTGATCATCGTGGGATTTATACACACAACCCACTCTAAAACACAGGTGTCAAACTCAGGCCCAGGGGCCATATCTGGACCACAGTGTAATTATATGTGGCCCATGTGATAAAATCAAATGTCTACTAGTGTTGTTCAGCCGTTATGTAGACCTTACATACTGTCAGAATTTGCTTTTTGTTAAAGGATGTACATTTCTGTTCTGTACAGAAAATAATTAACATTGAAAATAATCTGGAAAGACTATGAAGAGACCGAATAAGAAACAAATTCCACTGATGTGTGAATTATTTCAAATATAATTTCTCATGTGTTAAAAACATTAAACTTTGGCTGTTCCTGATTCAATGTTTCCACATGAAAATAAAATAATATTTATTACCTGCTGAGAAGGGAAAACATGCACATTTACAGTTAAATGCTCAATATATATTGAGTTTGGCCCGTGACTTACTGCCAGATTTCAATTCTGGCCCACGGTGAAACCGAGTTTGACACCTCTGCTCTAAAAGATTTGGACAGAGATGATCAGTCAGAAACATTCTGGAAGGATTTGCAGTTAGAACTTTCATTTCTTGTAGGCTGGAATATTAGGACTGAAAACAAGCCATAATGCAGTAAAAAAAAAAAAAAAAAATTATACCCATAACCCTCTGGGACGTCCTAATCCTCCTAATCGAAGACAAACGCTAAAATTTGTGCTGCTGAGGATTTATGTGCCAAAGACAGCATGTGATAAAAAAAACTGGTAAATGGTGCGATACGTTTTTTTTTTTTGTAGTAAATTTGATCTGTCCCAGCTTCTTTGGAATGCTCTGCAGCTACATAATTCATAACAAGTATCCGTATTTTCTCTACTTTTCTCCTTTGAGGACAAAGAATCAAGTGCGTGACCAAATTACAGATTTTTGCTTTAGTGCACTTTCAGTAGTGTACGTTCAACGTTGGTGAAAATATGGCTTGCGTTACACATCGTATAGTACAGATAAATTAGAGTTCCTTGGTTTTGCCTTCATTCCCACCACGTGTCCATCCTGCGGACACGCACCCTCTGCTTATAGTGGTATTCCTTCAAGTGCTTTTTCAAAGCGTTCGGAATGGGAAGCATGTTGATGCCGTCGTATGTGGTGCAGCTGTTGATGACGGCGCGGCAGATGTGCTGCAGACTGAAGGGCTGCATGCGATGAATGGGGTTGGACAGCAGGGGCTCGAAGAACATGCAAGAGTTGGGGTCCTTGTAGTGTTCCAGTAGGCCCGTCACCGTGGAGGCGTGAAAGACGCTCGGGTCGTGTACGTCGAAGCTGAAATTGTGATTCCATTGTTCGATGCGCGCGTGCAGCGAGCGGCCGTAGCGTCGGAAGCTGACAGAAAAGAGGTAGTCTTCCTGAGCGGAGTCTCTGAGGAGGAACGTGCCCTCGGGCTTCCCCTCGAGAAGCCTCTCAGCTTCATAACGGTCCATGACCCCCCAGTAACACGGGAGGTTTGTGATCTGCAGCAGGTCTGGGACCAGACAGTGAATATAGTCAATCTGCGTGTGAATGCGGTAGCCGTCGTGAGGTTTGTAATGCTCGGCTGGAGTAGGATCAGCTGTGGAGGACAGGCTGGTCATTTTGCCCACTGGGTCAACCACAGGGTCAGGGGTGGTGTTGCATGGATGAGCAGAGGCGGAGGCGGAGGCCGAAGCCACCACCTCATCCAGAGTGTCTAAACAGCTCTGCAGCAGGAGCTGGTGCTGCTGCTGTCTTTGTAGAAGAAGCTGCTGTTGCTGCTGGGCGGAGATCCTGTCAGTTCCCGTGAGCTCATTCATACCATGTGCGAGTTTTGGACCGTGCTTGTACAGAGGGTTAATCTGGGCCATCACTTCAAATGTGTGAATTTCAGCGTTGGGCGGTGGCTCAACACCTTGTTCGATGCTGATGCGCCTGCGCTCGCGTAATTTATCGTCTACGTCATCCACCGCGCTGGCCAGTGTTGGAGTTGGAGCGCTGCACACAACCGGCGAGTCAAGAATGGGAGCCTGGGTAATCGGAGCTGTGTGTTGCTTAATGAGATACCATTTCTGAGCCAGCTCTGATCCAACAGGGAACGGGCAGTCATCCAACATCAACTCACTCAGATGGATCTTGCGCCTTGAAGAGGAACAGGCAGCAGCTGATGAAAGAGCCTGTGGGGGCGGTTCTGGAACCGCAGCACTGTGTGTCTTTATTGGGAAACACTGCCCCATCGCATCTTGGATTTTCTGTCGCAGAGAGCGACCGCTGCTGGCTCTGCTGTCACCTTCACTTGGTGCAGGTAACTCGCTAACGCCGTTGACAGTTTCCAGTCCAGGCCTGCCTGAAACTCTTTCTTGTCCTAATAGAGAAGAGTCGGCGTCAAAGCCCTGCCATCTCCAGCTCTCTTTCTGAGGAGAAGATGATTGGTCCCTGGACTCCAGGTCACCCAGCAGCTCACCATACTCAAAGCCATCGCTGACAGGCCTGTCAGCTGCTGGTTCGTGGCAGGCGAAACCTTTCTTCTTTCCTTTTCCACCCTTTCTTCCACTGCCTGTGTCCCGTCTTTCCTCTGACCGACTCTGTCTCACCTTGGGACGGGCCCCTCTCTCACGATTCTTCCCTCGATTCCATTGGTCATTTGGTAGTGACATGATGAATTAATTGATAAATAGGAACAAGTAGGGCCCAGGCGGTTGCCACAAGATGACTTGTTATAGAAGTAAGCTATAGACGAGTGATTTTCCTTCACCATCCCTTTTCCAAGAAGTTATTATCACTTTTAAAAGGAAGGTGGAGGAAGAACTTATCAGGGATCTGCAAAAGAAGAATGGTGGGGGTGTGCCATTATTTAACGCTCAACTATGATTTAGATTTTAACCAAATGATCACAAAAACACTAAGGTTATAACAGAAATTATGAAGATACATTGATCTTTGTCCACTGTTTCCAAAGTCTAAGAGGTTGATTCTGGCATAGGTGATTAACATACATCAGCATGATTAAACAATGGCTGATGGTGAACGCAGCCTGAGGATATGTAAGTGGTAAACATTGGCAACTGCATTGTCTAACAACACACAAAACCTTTAACTACAGTTCAGTTTTCGGTGGATGGGGTAGATCTCCAAATGAGTTTTGGTAGCTCCTGAGTAATAATCATTAAAACTAGAGATTCTACATCAAGATGCTATTCACTGAGATAAAGTGAGAATCATACAGGTATTGAGTCAGACAGTATAACATATATTAAAGGTTAATGTATGGAGTAAGATATACTATATCTATATTATATTTTTAACGTCAACAGTCCATTTTTAACGTCACTTTTAACGTCAACAGTCCAATTTTTGTCCCCACTATAATCTGATAAAAATCCTCACCAAACGAAATATCCTGTTTAAAACACATTAAAAAATAAAGATATAAAGGGATGGGTGACATTTGAGGCTTAAAAATTGAGGAATAAATAAGAGACAGTAGTTTAAACACAATAAAAAATAAAGATATAAAGGGATGGGTGACATTTGAGGCTTAAACATTCGGGACTAAATAAGAGACAGTACTTAAAAAAATAAAAATGGCATTGAACGCTTGGTTTTGTCTGTCACGCAAAAAGTACAAAGAGAGTTGTTTCTGTGACATCACTACAAAACTTAACGTACCCATTTAAAAAACAAACAAACAGACAATACAAATACAAAGTATTTCGTTTTTTATCGGAATATTAGCGCCCATGTTACTTACAAACGCCCTTAGATTTAGTATTGCCACAGTGGTAAGCTACCGGGTGCTAACGACAACGGGAAGCTTTTATTTCTTTTTTTTTATAGGAGACAAGTAACTTCGTACTCACAAATATTCATTCCAGACAATTTGGACACCAACGGAGAAATTGTCTTCATGGTTGAATCTCACTTTTCTGAGGAACCAGCGTCCGTCTCTTTATTTGTTTAACTATTGAAGTGAATAAAACGGCCTATCTTACATTAGCATGCTAAATGAACACAGCTGCCGGAAGTGTCAGCCACGTGACACCAAAGACAAAACGTCATTCCGCTTACGTGACGTACGCGCTCAACCCCAACACGGCGTTTATATTGCCAGTGAGAAATGGCAAAAGGTTGAACGTATGCGTTAACGCATTAACAAGGTAAAAAAAGGTATTGGAAAGTAACAAAATTATGATGACAATAAAAATTGTGAATAAAAATTGTCTGTAAAATGTTTATCATTCAACAAATATATGTATATTGATATATTAAATGTGATATTAATGGCATTTGTAAAACGTAAAATAAAAACTAATAATAATTCCACAAAAATTAATGATATTTTGCAGCCCTCACCTTGATGGAAAGGTTGAATTTCTAATAATGTAGAGCTTTGTTCTCCACATTTTATGGTAAATTATATAGCTCTCAAAACCCTGATCCAAAGCCTCCTTCTGGTTTAGTTTTTTCTTGGGCATTGGCCCTCAACTTATTTCAGTTTGAGACCCCTGTCTATCATAACACACTCTTACAGGGTATGTTGATGGTGTGTAACAAAGTTGGTGTAAAAAAAAACCACTCACATCAAGTTGCAAAGAAGTGAACCTTTCTTTTTATTTTGGACTCTCAAAATGGCAGATGCTGCACTTAGACCATTCACACAACAGTAAAAAAAGTAGAATGTAAGCACGGGATGCAAAAGGTTCATAAAATATTAGAAAATATTAGATGGGAAGTCATTAGAATTAAATAGAAATTTTACAAGACAAACATATGTAACATAGCCAGCAGCTGGCTGCATTAATTCAATGTCTAAGCCTGGCAGGGACATGGATGTGATCTCCGAGCCACTTGGTAGGAATCTCAATTCACCATGTACCCTCTGTACCGCCTGGTGGAAGCTTGCATGTGTTAAAAAAAATACACCAGGGTACAATGAAGTGCATTTCTCTTACTCAGTCTCACGTGACACTGGAATGTAAACATGGTGTAAACGTTATCCTGGGCCTGTTAGTGTTCAGTTCACTCACAATCGCACCATTTGTGGCTCAGATAAGCGTCATCACCCTATGCTGCCACTCTACAGAAATCTGTCGCCACCGTACGTACCCCTGTGGATTTCAGTAGACTGTGCCTAAACTATCGAGGTCATGAAAAGTATTAACAGAGCCATGTGTGTGGACAGGAGTGTGATGCTTTCAGTAAGTCAGATCAATCCAAGAGCCTGCTCTGAAGAAATCCACGACTACTCAAGACCACCTTGGTGAGACATCTGGATTGTATGGCATTTCTGGCACAACTACATGCACTTTTTTTTTTTTTTTTTTTTTTAGAAGGAGGGACACAACAGCAAACAGTTTTAATCACATGCATGCATGAAGACAAGGTCAGGTGGAGCTTGAACCCTTCGCAAATAGTCAAGTGTCAAAAAAAAAAAAAAGAGAGAAACCTTCATAGACTCATTTGGTGTCTGTTGTTTGCACAGCAGGGTAGAAATGGTCAGAACTGTCACTTTTCCGAGAGAAAGAAAAACAAAGGTTCAACGAATTTCACACAACGTACCATACAAGGATATTTGCACCAGTAGCCAAAAGAGAGTGTGAAAAAGCTCTTTTGTGGTAAGAAAAAAGTTTATATAAACCAACAGTAATGTGCAAAACAAAAACCGAGGAGTTTAGGTTGTTCTCTACTAAGAATAAGGAAATGTTAGAAGAATTGAGATGTTTTCTACTTAGCGTAGTCACGTGTTTAAATCCACTACGTTTTTATCCAAATAAAACATTTCAATTGAGGCAGTTCAGGAGAAAGACTTCAAAATCCATAGAATTTTGTTAAAAATCAGATTATTTGATCCCTGTATTTTTGAAGAAATTATCTGTAAACTGTAATGTTGTAATGTTTATAGCATCCCGAGCTTCTTTAACTCATAAGCAAAGGAAAAATCCAAGACCAAGCCACTAACAGAAGACATGAAGTTGTGCATTTATCAACTATTTAGTTATATTGACAAGTTTCTATGTCTCTCTTTTCAGCATTTCCTCAGCAAACTGACATCTAAAGTTGGTTAAAAGTGACAGCCCTGCCCAGAGTCTACCCAGCCAGGCTTTTTTGTTAGAGGGCTTGTGTTTGTTTTCTGTGAGACGGGTGTTTTCCTAACATCACATTACTCGTACTGACAGATGTAAACAGTGACATTAAGGTGGTATAAATACCGATTTAAGTTGAAAGAGTTCTGCCACCAAAATCCTGTCTATCTCTAACAGTGCCGGGTTATAGAAAACAAGCGAAAAACATCAATATCAAAGGAGAGAGGAAAAACAGAAAAGAGGGGAAAAAAAAAAGATATTTGGGAACAAACATTTCTAAAACAAGTTCGCTCTCCTATGGCTGCGACGACGTCAAAATGAAGGTGAATATCCCTGCCTCGTGAGTGATTCCAAAAAGTTAGGAGCATATTTCACAGAACACACACACACCACCAGGCTGGCTCTGCCACATTCAAAGACAGAGGCCGTATAAGACTTTTTTCAATTCAACACTGACAACCACATGATAATGTTCAGGTACTGAGACTGAAACACGTCGAGACACAAACAAAAACAAAATGTGTTACACTGTCAAGCACCTTGAGAGAATGAGTCATCAAATCATCACTTTGGCCATCTGAGGGCGAGCAGTGCTGTGCACCTGAGCATTTTACCACCGCCACGTCAACGTTTTTGTTTTCTCAGAGCCTCTGACGAGGAGGCTCGCAGGCTCACCTGGTAAGGAGAGTGAATATTCCAAACACTCTACTCTCATCTAATTGTATATCAAAACAGCTCATGCACAGCACAAACAACAGCAGCCTTTATCACAACAGGGATTCCTTGGCACAAAATGAGATTCATCATCATTTATGTAGTACGGCAGAAATGAAAAAAAAAAAAAACAAAACAAACAGGGACAAATTGCAGTTGACAGATATTCCTCAAACAGCTTCAAAAACAAAAAAAAATAACTATACCATTCTGTATCTTTCTTGTTACTTCTCATATTAAAGCTGCAGTGTGAATCTTTTGGATTAAAACGTCTCCTTCTTAACTTTCACACAGTAGGTTTCCATAGACTTCAGCCTTTTTAATTAATGATTTATTTCATGCTTTGAGAAGAAAATAATTCAGCTTCTATGTCCAAGCTGTGAGATGATGAATCACTTCACTCTAGTCAAGTGGCTAAAACGCTGCAGGAAAACAAAACTTGAGAATGTAATAAAAAGGTTGTTTGAACATTTTGTCAGGCGTGGTGAAGGTGCAGCAACTCAACAGCACAAGCAGGGGGCCCTGTTGAACACGTGGGTTACACAGGGGTAAAATACGGGGTGAAAGGGGAGGTCCAGGAAAAGAACTGGAACAGGTTGGACTGCTTTTGGAGGCATATTTGTGTGAATGGAGACATCAAACCGCATTAACTCGTCTCTACCTCAATATGTCAAATAAATGACCTGGTTTTTAAATGGTTTATGGTTTGAATCTACCACATAACATGAATTTCATCCAGTGGTTTTAAACTAGACAAGGATTTTCCCCATTTCTCAATAACTAACATTACGTTCCTTGAGGGAATGTTTTTTTTGTTGGTTTCTGATTGAACTAATTCTTGTAATAGATGCTTTATTACTCCCCAAACCAGCACAGTGCTTAACTGGATGCTGGTTAAGGCCTAACCAAGATCCTATTTTTTTATGTCTAGTCTATAATGGTGCTTAGGTTGCAGCAATGGATCTTTCATTTACTTTATGCTCTCCTAGAAATGCCTAAGTGAGCTCTTTCACAAAATATATTTTACTAGAAATACCAAAACTAGCACTGTACTGGAATTCCTGTCTCTGCAGTTATATTTTCACTCTCGCTCTACAGTATTAATAACACAAAAAAAAACATTATTTGAACCGCGTTTTGATCGAATACTGAGTGAGTCCATTCCACCCATTTCTATGGTACAAAGACTGAACTGAAAAAGGAAACTGAAATTTGGCCAAAAGCTGCACACTGTAGCTTTAAAGAGAAGAAACCCTTTCTCTTTGGCTTTGTAGAGGTTTCTATGAGGACAGTCACTTTTCATTGACTACATTTTCAAGGATATCGACCAAAACACCAGCTTTTATCTTGAGAGAAAATAAGAGCCTTTTTTTTTTTTTTCTACACGCTGCTTTGCTTCGCCTTTGCTGCAGCAGAAAGACATTATTTTGAGGGAAATTATAGAACCGATGAATCAACTCAGGCTTTCTCTGGCACTGGTTGTAAAACAAATCAGGATTTTGTTTAGGTTACTGTGTCGTTGGTAAATCCCCAGTCTACATGTCAAATCTGGGCCACATCTGGTGTAGTGCCTAATATTGGAGATCAGTAAAAAAAAAAAAAGGGAGAGAAAAGAGTCTTACTTTTGGAGGGAAAATTACAAGTGTGTGTTTTGTAGATACAACAGCTTGTTTCAAGGTGGGAGTCATAAAGAAACCTATGTTACTGGGCAGAACCCCTTGAGAACAGCACCGGTCGACCATTTCCTGCCAGACTGGGGAAAAGTGAAACTCTTTACTTCATGTCACAGTCCTGCAGGTGACATGGAGCAATTTGCACAGTTTACCTTTACTTTTTCCCTGTACTGCAATATAATAATCATCTGTATTCTATTTTTAAACTTAGTTGTATACAATAAAGTACAAAAATATTAGAGAACATATACACATTTTTTTTTTCCATTTTGTAGTGACTGTTCTGCCTGGTTATCCGAAGCATATGTTTCATCTTTGTGCTGGGTTACGAGGATCTGGTCAGGTCTCACGTGAGGTGGACTTTTTAATATTCATATCGTTGATGTCCGGTCTGAACCATCTAAAGAAGACAAAAACAAACCAAAAAAATCATGAAAATAGCAACAAAATTACCCCTAATTTTGAACTACATCAGTGTTCCCCAACATTTTTGCGCCGCAGACCGGTTAAATGTCTCGTCCTATTTTCACAGACCGGTCGTTAAGTCGTGGCAAATAAATAACCATTGATAAAATTTAATTTCTGGTGTTCTGAAATATGTTCCTACCTATAAAATCTTCCTACCCATAAAATCTTCCTACCTGAATTAACTGTGCATGGGCACATCAAGGATTTCCCAAGTACACACAGCCTATGACTTTCTGCTACCATAACGGTATAAAAAGTTAGAATCTATCAGTGATAAAATCTTTTGAGTTTATTGTTGGAAAATATTTCCTTTCTTATTTTTTTTATATGGGTATGGACCTAGTGTAAAGGGGTGGGGCCAACTGAACTGAATCAAGTCTGAAAACACACTTGATTGTTAAGAGCGTTACTAACAAATAAAGAACTGGAATTTCTCACAACAATAATCTAAGAATTGCTATTCCTGGAAAATCTTAAAGATTTGAGCTGTTTTTGTCATGTACTTTTTCATGAACCTGTCAAAACTCATTATTTTTCTCTACTCCCATATTGAGCCATGCTGATCTCCATGAGGACCGAGTCTTCAAAACTTCACCTCAGCCCTGGATTCGTCTGGGTCCTTCAGTAAATGACAGTTTCCCGAGCGGTTTGTAAAACAAAGTCTAATCTCTGGCAATCAAGAATCAGCAGTACGGTCAACTGTTCTAAAGGTGAGTAAAGGGTTGACTGAACATTATACCTGTATTTGTTGGTCCCTCATAATGACCAGAGGGTGTAGCAATTTCATGCTGCAGTAAAAGCCTTGCTGTCAGCAAAGAATGCTACTTGGGCTGCTGTCTCGCCAAATTTTATCAAAAGAACACTCAACACGAGGAGGGGAAGGTTAAGAACTTTAAGGTCAAACAAGAAGATTAATAAACAAGTATTCTAGAAAAGTTACTTTTAAGAGAAAAGTTGCAAAATAGGAACCAATCCATAAAAAGTGAAAAACTAACAATTCGAGGTTTCCTTCTCAAGTCTAATACACAGAAAGTAAAATTTAAGCTGACTGTATATGCGACCGGTATCAATAAGCTCAAAATTAAGATTTAATCTGAGTGTGCAGAGCGCAGATCATAAAGGCGACCTGAACGGATTTTCTCCTCCGTTTTCTGGACTGCAGGTTTGGATGTATAACATATAGCCGTTGGCGCTTTCAGAGCGAGTCTCCGGAGAACACTTACCTCCTAAGGCATGCTCTGTCATACTGAGGCAGAGTGACTCCAGCGTGGGGTTGATTTCCAAGTCAGTACCTGGCACTTGGCATTCTGAGGAAATGCAGAGAAATATTTTTGGCTGAAGGGAAAAAATCAATTTTCATACAAATGTCATGTCATATGTTTTATAGCAGCCATTTTCAGGGGGGTGAAATGTACAAATGTCTTATGCTTAAAGGGGAGTGCTGTCAACCAGGTAGTTTTGCCTCTGTAATTAATTGTTAAGAATTATTCTGTGGAAAATGGCAAGGTCACAGGCAAGGACAGAAGGCAAACATCTGCACCAGCGTCCCACGGAGCTGTCTTTCCACTAGATTTAGAAATTACTTAGTGTGGTGTAGAATTAGAGAGATTGTCTTTTAGCAGCAGTGTGAAAAAAGTACACTTGCAAAACACTAACATCAAGACAAGAGGAAAGTGAATTCAAAGTATCACAAGATGTAAAAGAATAATCACTTAAGTTTAAATGCTACAATAAGACTTTCACTCCTTTCAGCTTGTCTCTTTTTCAGGGGTTGCCACAGCGTCAGCAATTTCCATCTCCCCCGTCCTCTGTATCTTCTACACTGACTACCTGTCCTCCCTCACTGCATCCATCAATCTCCTCTTTGTCTCCTACCTGGTGGATCCTTCTCTTTTTTTCTCCAAACCTTCCTGTCTGTGTTGTCCCTCTAATCCCATCATTTCTGATCCTGTCCATCCTTGTCTCTCCTAAAGACAATCTCAGCATCTTTAACTCCTCCACCTCCAGTTCTGTCTCTTGTCTTCTACCTATTCCTAATGTCTCCAATCCATCCATCATGGCTGGTCTCACAACTGTCCTGTAAACCTTTCCCTTCATCTTAGCTGACTCTCTTCAATCACAGATCATGGATTTATATAAACATACAAAAAACATAATTAATTGAATAATTTGAAAATCAAAAATATGAGATTTAGTTTGTTCTTCGGTCATTTTAAAAAAGCTGAAATATTATATTTTTATCAAAGCTCTATATACCTGGCCCATTGTGTGAGATGTGCAACCAGGGGTTAAACCTGTGTTTTTACAGAATACAGTGTCTTTGACCTCAAACAGTACCTTGCTGCTGGAACATGAGCATGGTTTGAGGGGAGGTGTGCACGGGGAGTGAATGGGTTCGCTGCACAGTGCTGCGACTCTGGCTTGGCATGCTGTTACTACCCCCAGGGTTGGCAAACCACAAGTTCTATAGAGGAGGAAACAGAATCTCATTAGACAATTCCCGCTGACTGAGGGATGTTGACAAGACTCAGCAAAATGGTTGGAGAAAGTTAAACAAAGTTTTTATAACTGCTAGGACACCTTGATTTGTAGGAGGAACTTCGAAAGTTTTAATGTCCTATTCTTAAAAGTAATACTGTTTATTTTATGTAAGGTGCAAAACACTGAACTACAGCTGTGTAATGGATGAATAAAAAAAAACATTCCCTCAAGATTCATCTGGCAAAAGTGAGTAATTTGATGTGTAAGGTGTAGGTGTAAATGTTGACACATTTCTGCCTAAAACTAATTTACGGTTGAAAACGCTAGACACACGTACCTGTCTACCCTGGCCTGCCAGTACAGGATTGGTAAGTGTGTGGCGCGGAGATGTTCCTCCAATCCCACCAGGACTCAGAAGATTGATGCGTCCAGCTGGAAGTCCACGAGGGGTCATCTGAAACTGTCTCTGCCCTCGCCGCACAGCGCCCCCGCTCACAGAGCCTGCTGTGGGAAGGGAGTTGGACCCGTACGTCCAACTGGTGAAAAATGAAAACAGAGAGAAACTTAAAACTGGGTCGGAGTAACTCCAAACAGCTTTCAAAAGAACAGAACAAATTCTGTGGAAAGGAGGAATGAAGCGACTTCATAACGTGTAAAAGAAAAGGTATATATTTCCCTCTAAAATGGAGGCGAATCAAAAATGCATGGAGTCTCACCCTTTCTGCCGGTACATGGGCATGTCCATCATAGCTTTACGAGGGAACAGGCGAAGCAGTTTGAGAACCTGCTGCTTCCAGGAAACCAACCTTTTCTTATGAGTCTCAGTAAAAGCCTGAAAGTGAGAAGGAAAATGTTTGATTGTAGATGTTTCTCATTTGCAGAAAGTGCTACTGATTGTGTGAACAGGCACAAATCTCTTCCAAGCAGAAATCTTCTATCATGCACTAAAGCACTGGGGCGGGGACCGGTTCCGGTCCGTGGGTGACTTGGTGCTGGGCCGCAGAGAAATAATGTTTCCTTTTGGTTCCATCTGGCTATTACCTCCATTTGATCCATACCCATATCAACCAAAAGAACTTAACAAAAGAATGGCTAGGATTCCATTATCAATAATGCAACTATATTTGATTAGGAAATATTTTCTCAGTGAAGACAACAACAATAAACTTGCATTGTCATTGATACAAGATTTTAACTTTTTATACCGGTCTGGTAGCAGAAAGCTATAGGCTGAAAAATCCTTGTTGTGCTCATACACAGTTAATTCAGGTAGGAAGATTTTATAGGTAGTAAAATATTTCAGAACACCAGAAATTTAATTTTATTAAGGTGTATTTATCTGCCACAACTTAACGACCGGTCATTGAAAAAAGTACAAGACATTTAGCCGGTCCGTGGCACAAAAAAAGTTGGGGAATATTGCACTAAAGCTTGTGGCATATATAGCAGTATGATTATTATCTTCTGAATACTTAAAACATGGATTAATAGTTTGTGAGTAAGTGGAGGGATGACTGAATCATAGCAAGAAACATACAGAACAGTGTCTTTTTTGTATGTGGTCTGCTATAAAGCTGCAGGCAGTAACACCACAGCAGATGAATGAAGCAAACAAACAAAAAAAACCTCAAAAATCTCCACAGTGTGGATCACTCTGAACTGGAGTGTCCCTTGCAGCAGATGCAGGTGCATGTGTCTCAGCTGGGGTGTAGAACTAAACTACAAGTATCCATTCCATGAGTGATTGTTAACAGCTTTATTGTATTATGGAATTATAGGGGGAGCAGAGGCAATATCAGCTAATATTAGCCCACAGGCAGGGGATACTGGAAATGTCTCCACCCCAGCACCCGTCCATTTACACCTAAATATGTCTCATCCACAGTATGTTTTTGGACCCTGGCAGCGAGCCTGGGAATTTGTCAAAACTGGTAAAACTGCTTGTACTGCCTCGAGTGACAAGCATTTGAGTGAAATGGAAGAAGTTTATGCAATTTGTGTCATTTAACTTGGAGAACAACATCCATTGTCTGAAATGAACAGGGATTTGGTTTAGGCACCGCGTTCACTTCTATCAATCAAACAAAATCCCATGTGGCAGAGGGAAACCCAAGAGCCAGGTATCTAACTCGTTCTTTGCAGATGGTATTTATCAGGTTTTTTCTTTTACCTCATGTGTTAGACACTTCTCGATGAGCTGGAGATAACAACTTATATTCTCTTCATCTGGTCTGGAAACCAGCAGCTGTGTGCACACTGGAAAACAAAGACACATAGATGAGGTCAACAATGTCAGGACTGGGGAGCATCAATTAATACAATTCAAGAACAGTGTGGAAGCTACTCTAAACTCAAGCTTTCCATTTTAGGAGTAAGGGAACTTTTGCTCCATTTACTTTGTGATACCAGAAAAGATCAGCCTAGCTCTGCCTCTGAGCTGATCCCAGGTCAGGCACATGCTGTGTCCTCTGTCTCACTAACTAAGACAAGTGACAGAGAACACAGAAACAACGAAGGTGTTTGTTTTATATATTCAGGATTTGGTCTAAGCTTATAAAATAAAATAAAACACAGCAGCGGAGGTTACAAAGATTTTCATGGTTTCCGTGCAGCAAAACACAACATATATAATTTCTTCACTATCTTGATTGTCATCTGAGGAGTAGTCATAATTGAAGAGATATTTGCAATTAACCCAAACCTTGGACCCCTCTCAGAACCCGTGCTCCGATGAATCGGACTGAACACTTTCAGAAGAGGAGAGGTAGGAGTCTCCTCCTCATTCAGACTGCAGCAGCAGTGGCCATTCTTTGACAGTTGGCGGTAATATTCTGAATACATATTTCTGTATTGTTTAGGTTTTTTTTAAGATATCATAACAAAAGTTAAATTGTTAAAACATCTTTACCTGGTTGTCTTCATGCTTCTCTTGCTCATTCTCTGCATTGAAACCAACCCATTTTTTTTTATAATGTTTTCTTAACTATAACCTTTATTATTATATTATCAATATTTTATATAATGGGCCAACGAAGGCTGCTGTTGAACTGATCACACTCCACTGCATTTCAACTCTCACACTGATTCTTGTTAATCCAAAGTAGATTTTTCTACCTTTTCCCATGACACGTGTGAACTGCCCGGGGATGTCTCCGTCTGAGATGGGCGTGGCCGGGGAGTCTCCGTCACAGGGAGGAGGGTTATGGGGCTGATAGCCCTCCGATACAGGCTCTTTATCTGCTCCCGATTCCGTGCCTTCTGAAGGAGAGGACCCCGTCTCTGTGGCGGGCTGAGCAGCAGTGGGTCTCGTGTAAGCCTTTATGGGTGTGACGATGATCTGTTGAAGCTCTTGAAGGGCGTTACGGAGGTTTCCTCCTTCCAAAATATCCTGGCAAAAGAGAAAGCAGTCCTGGTCATGAAAAAAGCAAACAGATACATATCAAGAGCAGAAACAAAGCATGAACGGAGAAGACACTCAAATAAAAAAAGATGCATAAAATTAGATATATATAGAATTAAATCTACTCCTCTGTATTAGGTGGTGACAGGAAATTTGTCATTGCAACTTCTGTGAGGCAGCAGGGAAAGGCCAGACTCTCGGACTGTTCGGCATTTGTGTGACATTGAGTCCAAAATAACTTCCCATTAACATGCACACGCTGACCTGTGGATCATTTCTAATTTCTCCAGCTGATGTGAGTCACTTCTTGGCTTCTTCGAAGTTAGTTCACATTTTAGTCTGACCGCGGTCTTAATTTAACTCAATTATGAACAACTAAGCAAAACAAAATGGCTGTCAGCAAAAAAATCTCAATTGAGCAACACGCTCTGAAGTGTGAACATAACCTTAGATGTGTTGAAACTGACCAAATGAACTGCATCCACTCTGTCCCCGTCTCTCTGTGTTGGCTTTAAGCTTAAAGGGAATGTGTTTCTTTGTCAAAGACATCTCTGTCCACTCCCATTTTTTGACACTTTAATTCCACGCTGGAATAAGTTTAACAAGTCTTTTAAAACACAACTTTTACCATTTTTCTTCTTTTTCACAGCAATTACAACTGACTCATGTACCGAATGGATTTCTTTCAACTTTGGGTTCACATCAATCATCCAAGAGGTTGACGGTCCGAAACTTTTTGACATCTTCAACACTTTATGTTCTATTTCCTGGCTTTTTGGGTTGGAAGCTAAATCTTAGGTTTCAGGTCAAATGTAATGTTGGAAATATGACCATGTTGGCATTATACATTACATCATGGTCACATTTTTGGTTCCAGAGAGGAGGAGCAGAGCGACTGAATGCTTCCCATCTGTGGAACTCCCCGCGGTGGTGAGACGGGCGGTGGGGACAGTGAGGTCGGCGGAGGAGGATGATGTGAGGGAACTGAAGAAGATCTGACAGATACGGTGGGGTAAGGTTGTGTATAGCTTTGAACACAAGCTGAAGGACTTTGTATGTGATGCGACACCTAACTGGGAGACGTAACCATTCACCATTACTGAACATTAATGAGAATATTATCAAGTTCTAGACAATGTAAAACAGTAATTGAATCAGCAAAATTAAACAATAAACTCCAAGGAAACATGCTGCAAGAGGCCGTCAAATAAAAAAACTTTCGTCACCCCCCCTCAGGGTAGGGACCCAGTGTTAGGGAAACAATGCTCTAGGTTATAATATTTTGCTTCTTTCATACGATTTACTGGCCAGCGATCTCAATCGACTTGCATAACCAGCAATAACTGGCCTGGCTGGTTTGACAACAGATCATTTTGAGCATGTGTCAGTGCAGGAGCACAATCTCACACTCACAGGCCGACACTAAAACATTTGTTCATTTGGGAAAAAAAAAAAAAACTAACAGTGAGCCAGGAAAGCGTGAAGTTCACTATTTGTTATACCTGAAACAGGAAGAAATGTATGAAATCCATGGGGACCTTCTGTAAACAACTAACCTGACCCAAAACCTCAATCACCATCATCCAGCAGTGCAAGTGTTTGTTTACTTTGGCAAGTCAAGAGGTTTATATGTGGAAAACAAACTCTCAAAAAAAAAGCAGAGACGCTTTGGTTTGTGAAAAGCACTTGACGTTAATGCACAAGAAATAAAACTTTGCCCCAGCAAATGTTGGCAGGTCAAAGCTATTGTTGTCATCTCTTATTTCCCACTGGACTTATTACATATGAAGATAAAGTTTACACTTGGATTTCATTTATAATGTACTTATCGGACATTTTGTTTGGAAACAGGGAAACATCATTCATCACTACAAAAGTAATATAAGCTGCAGACATATTTGTTCTGTTATGCAGACCTGCGGCACAAGCTCCTTTTTTGGCAGGCATTTGGGTTTACAGTCACTTGAGGCAGTTTGTAGGTTAGAAAAGTTTTCATGTTTATGAGAGTACATTTGTTGAGGTGAAAAATACATTGTCCCTCTTTGTATATACTGCTCAGTTTAAATGTATCATATAATGCAAAATTGGAACTCAAAATAGTGCAAATTCACAATCAGTGTATCTTCATCATGTGTGAGGTTTGAGTGAGTTTCATAATTTTTTTTTATTCATAAATGAGTTTCATAATTCATGCAAAGTGAAGTAAAGATGCTTCCTCAACAACAGAAGTCCATTTAAAAAAGTTCTGTTAAAATCCTCTGCTGCTTGTCTAACAAGGTATAAGAGCAAAATATATTTCAGCCTCAACTACAACATAACTCTAAAAATCCCCACAATAAATAATAGTCAAAAATGAATTACCTTTTCTAGAGATTTAAGCACACTCTGCCTTTCCCGCAGCTTCTGAATACTTAGGGCAATTTTATGTCGCGCTCCTTTAGTGACATTCTGTAAAAGACAAAAAAAAAAAAAAAACAAGGTGTTGCGTGAAACAAATATCAAATTTTGTGGTGTAAACATCAGTTAATTTATTTAGATACTAAATGACAAAGTTAATCACCATCTGTTTTATTTAAACGAAGGGGCAGAGGCAAAAATCCCTATTCATGTGTGCGACTGCCCTGATATAGCTACAGGGTGCATTGCTTAATTTCATGGCTCATTGAGACTTGATGTATCATCAGGTCTGATGACAGTTATGTTCCCTGTTGTCAGACCGGAATGTTAGTAATGTTGAAAGTGGAATAAAAACAAGCCTGCTTTCACATTAGGAGAAAGAGAGGATTTAAAAACCTGCGACTCAAGGTGCTGCTCTGTGAGGATCATCATCTCTTCGTAGGTCATCTGGGAGAAAAGTGATGCATACTTATGAAGGCGCAGACTTTTTAACCATGCAGGAACATCTGTAACACAGAAAAAACGAGTCATGTTGCTATTAGGATCACACAATGCCCTTGGCCAACACGGGTTTAGAATATTGTTATTAATTTTTTTCTTATTTTACATTAGGCTACTGTTCCTCAACCTTTTTTTTCGCCACGGACCAGTTAAATGACCTGCACTATTTTTACAAACCGGTTGTTGTGGCAGATTAATACCCCTTAATAAAATTGACTTTCCGTTGTTCTAAAATATTTTCCTACCTATAAAATCTCCCTACCCGAACTAACTGCATGGGCACATGAAGGGTTTCCCAAGTGCACACAGCCTATAACTTTCTCCGTTATAGGCTCAGACCGGTAGACAAGGTTAGAATCCTGTCTTCACTTAGAAAATATTATTAAACATTAATTCTCTGCAGCCACCAATTCAACCACGGACAGGCACCGGTCCCCGGCCCAGTGGTTGGGGACCACGGCATTAGACAACATGAAGAATGATTTGAAACAGCAAACAGAAAGTATTTTCCTCACTCCCAGTGTAGTCCCTGGAGTAAAATAACATTTAACTTCTCACATTGCATTGTTAGGGATGATTTTTTTTGTTGCATGAATAAAAAATTAAAAGAATTCACCAAAGAAAAACAAAGCATTTAAGCTAAACACACAAAAGTAATAAAAAAACCATAATATCTAATATTTAACAAAAATGAATTTTGTTCAAAGTTCTTATTCCATGATGAAAAAAGTGTTTGATGGCCAAAAAATTAACATAAACCAACATTAAAGCTGTGCTTTAAATTCACTTTCATTATAAAGAATTCCAACTACATTAAAAAGAACAAAGTCAAGAGAACAGTACAAACCTAAAGTGGATATTTTATTTTAACAAATATAACAGGACAAACTTTGGACAGCACAAGAGTCTATCTCACTAAACCTGTCCCCCTCTTCATGGTGCTGTCAAAAGTGATGGACAGCACCTGTAGTGGAAAACTTTTTTTGAACTGGATTCCAGCATTCCAGGCAGATCTTTACTGCAACTTATTGGTTGCTAAGAGCAACGAAACCCAGACATACGACTAGGTCCACAAGTATATATAGAAATGTTATATAAATACTGTACATATGTCAGAATCTGAAGTGGTTTTATTGTCACACTGGTATCTACATCTTGTTTAGCCCTTATGTCTGACCTTTCATGCCGCTGCCATCCTCCTGGAAAGTGTTACGAGATGATCCTTGTTCTTCTGTCTGCTCACTGCCTGAAGAAGCCACGCTGCTTTGAGGAGAGAGAGGTGCATGATCCGTTGGAAGGAAGTTCTGTCGTCCTCCTGCATCCTCCTGACTGACCCACTCAGAGCCACAGGCTTGTGGACTTGAGGGGATAGTGGACATCGATTTCTTTAAAGGGCTCGGCTGCATCTGCCCTGTCAGACCTACGGAACAAAAACACCACAATTATTATTTAGGACTAGAACTGAGTGCAAATACCCAAGGTAGAATTAACTACACCCACACTAGAACATATTGTTTTTGAAAGCACAGCTTGGAAGTGGTTAGTTGTCTGAAGTTTAACAAAAGGAAACCCCACTGGAATTTAAAACTGACAAGACTTGAATCTTCTTTCCCTGTATGTATTTCTGTGAGGAATCCTGATGGAGGTTAGTGAGTTGGTGATCAGAAAGTATCCTAAAAAAAACACAGTTTGTCAAGGAGTAGTTTGACCATGGTAACCCTGACTCTGTGCACCAAGAAATGCTCTCAAGTATTTTAATTTGACAGTTTTTTGTTTAAAACAGTTTAGTTCATCAGTCTGAAGACAACAAATTATTGATATGGCAACGTGGGTGGCACAAGTTGATGTCCCTTAGGTGGAGTCAAGACATATGTGTTGCTTTGTTCTATGTGATGGGTGGTTTCTCAACTGTTCTCATTCTGGTAAACCCATGATCATTAAGTCGCAACCCACTCTCACAGTATTAAAACCAAGCCAATTAAAAATAAATTAAATAAAGAAAAATAAAAAAAAAACAAACACTTTTTTAACATACTCATTTTATTCAACATAGTGTGCCTTTCAAAATAAGTGATTCTCAAAAATAAAACCCATGCTCAACAGCTGATTCACATTATTTTGACTTTTGACCAGCTGTTCGCGACCCATTCAGGGCGGCTCCACGGTTCACTTTTGGGTCACCACCCGCCAATTGAGAACACCTGCCCTAGAGCGCTTTGTACCACTGATTGGCTTATGGTACATATCATCATCAATGTAACTAAGAAGCATAATTACGTGAAATAAAAGAGGCAACATTACTTTGTGCAGAAGGAACAGTTACACAAGGAAACACATAGCTACAATACATGAGCAGAGGATCTGCATGCCTAACATATTAGATGATGAGATGTTCAAGTGTCGCAAAGTCAAAGACTTAATGTTCCGTCAGTATCAACACAACATTGTCTTAACATTACTGTAAGATTCCCACTGTATGTGATGGGTTTTTAATATACATCATGTACAAATCAAACAAATCCATCACTGTGTCCTTTCCATACATAGGGACAATGTCATTGGAACAACTTACCTGTGTTATTGCTGTTAATGGGGGAGGACATCCCACCTGGGAAAGGCATGTGTCCGTTCTGGCCTGCTGGAGATGTGCTAGAGGACGGGGACTTGTCCTGCCAGGCGTGGCCTGGGTCCAAAGCTTCAGCTGAGCTGGGCCATTCATCTGAGCCTTGGCGGGGGTGGTAAGGGCTGGAGGGGGCCCGTGGCGTGTAGCCACTGGATAAGTGTTCTTCCAGGTGATTTAACCACATGGCCAGAGAGGTGCGGTCGTCCAGAGTGGTGGCAGGGTGGATAAGGGCGTAGGACAGCAGCTGTCTGCTTTCTTCCACAAATAGGCTGCTCTCAATGGTGTGACTCAACACTTTCTGCAGCAGCTTCATATACTCACATTTGGCTTCGCTGTTGCGTGGCTGCAATAGGGGCAGATGGGATAGCAGCAAGGAAACTACCTTCTCTTTAGACTCCTGGTGCCACTGACTGACAATTGCTGAGGAACAAGAACAAGTCCAGATTTAAAAGAGGGTTTTTCTTTTCTGCACAAAGGTACAAACATACTTATAGCGAAGTGAAATATTGAAATATCTACCTGCATTGTTGGCCTCAGCTTCAAGGATATGGATCTCTGTGCAGTCCGCTAGCCAGTGTTCAAGGCAGATGTGCAAGAAGCGGGCCTGGGTGCGTGACACCCGCTTCAGAAGGGACAACAGTGCCACCGTCTGCTCACACTCATTCCAGCCTTTGAACCAATCTGTGAGGACACCCACCTGGTCTCGGAACATCATGGCGTTTATCCTCAGTTGAGGGGGAGCAACTGAAAAAAACACTCTTTCGGTCAAGCGCAAACCGGATCAGTCCAACCCCGCACAGCAGGGTTGCACGAACAGTCCTGGGATCCCCTCAGACTGGACTGAGGGGGCCTCACATGGTTCAGGTGCAGAGAACTCTGCCCACCTAAATCGCACTTCTAAATACCGGAAGTGATCTAATGAATGATATATTAGCGTAGGACTCTCCTGGTTGGTAATGATGATATTGAGGTTTTCTTCACTGCTGCAATTCCAAGATCACATCTTCCAGGAGTTTCAGAATCTACAAAAAAAAAAGAAAAAAAAAGTGTTACGAATGACCTTGTCTTCTGACCCAAAAATCATTTTTTAAATATGAACCATTCTAGAACTTAAGTCAACATCTATTAGGTATAGTTAATTTTTGGATGTCTTTTTGCATGCACATAAACAAAACAATGGAAATTATATGTTCAACTCGCAACACTAAATTCTTGACAATTTCAACATGGTCAGTATCAGATTCAACGCATTTGGTCAGAATTCTGTCAAAACTAAAAAAAAAAAACAAAAAAAAAAACAAACAAACCATCACTTCATAAAAAATAAACATCTAGTAGTTCTGTAATAAGAACTCAGCAGCAGAGCTTTATGGGGTATCCAAAAACTTTTTTTCTACCACAGTATGACAGATCAGCAACTAACAGACATATTGAGGATGTTCTACGCGCACTGACTTCACTTTCCTTTTTTCCTTCACTTTTTTACTTAACTTTTTAGGTTTGTTTTTTGGTATTATTTGCCATTTTTTTGCATATTTGACACTGCCTTCTTTTCTTCATCTGTTTGCTTTCCCATCTTAGTTCAAACACTTTAATATTCTATGCTTTTGTACACAATTGTCACATAATGACATTCGGTCCATGTGATCATCAATGCACTTTTGTAAAGAGACAGAGAAATATTTACTGCAGCTAAATGGTTGCTGTGACTAAATACTTCCCTTGATTAGTAAACTGAAAAAATCTCAGTGATGCCGCCCGCAGTAACTGAGGTATAGCTACTTTGTTCTACTCTTTACTTGATGGATAGAGCTCAAAATACAGTCTTTTTTCAAGCTTGAACTGGTCATCAATGAGTGATAAAAGTGCTGTAATTTTCTGAAACTTGTGTAGTGGAAACCTCCATTCCTGTATTTAACAGTATCTAACAGAGCTGCAGTCTTTCTTATTGACTAATATTCTGTAAATACTTGTTTTCCTGACTTGTGATATTGAGGCCAGTACCGACTGAATAATGTAAGTTTCTTAACATTTTGTTCAGAGTGTACTGATGCATTGCAGAACAGGTTTTGAAGTGTCACGTGACAAATACATGTCACTTCATACCTAGAAAGTTATCAGCACTACTTACAATAGCAGACTTAAACAAAGTTAAAATCTGGGAGATTGCTTAGAGAAACCGCTGGACCATGCACGACACGTTCACGGACAACTGGAAACTATAATCTCAGCTAAATAAGGACCACACGTTAGGGAAGGCCAACAACAAGTAGTAAGTTGGTTAAAATGCAAAAGAAATTACTACATAGCATGCAATTATTGATGACATTTTGGATTACTAAAACACATATTATTATTTATTAGTAAAAAGATATATTAAAGATTTAGTTAATTCAGTGCAATACTAACACTACTTTACTTTAAGTACTTTAAAATGACACAGCTACTTTCATAAAGCTCAATTGCAGGAGAGAAATTATTTAGAGGTTAATAAATGTGATGGAATCAAAAAGTTCTGTGTAATTCACTGGCATAAAGTTAACATCTAATACGCAATGTATTGCATTGATATTGTGAAGTATGTATCAATATTGAAACAAAATTAACATTAAATGGTTAACTGCATTTAAAAGCATAACTAATCTCCATTTTTATACAATTTTATACCATAAAGTATTTTACGCCCATGTTTCAATGTTTTTACCACCTACTGTATATAAAGATGTTGTATGGATATAAACAAATAGTTTTTTTTGTTTTTTTTGAAAAACCATTTACCTTGAACCGTGTGCTATATGTGCCTGTGTTGTCAAAAATTCCAGTACAAGTACGAACAATAAGTACTGACGGGTGGGGAATAATATATATCTTATACGCGGGTGAATGTATATATTTTAGCAGCGAATTGTTTCAAACCAGTTATGGTTGTATGGTAATAGAATACAATAATAAATCAGTAGTAATACTGTCATTGTCATAACAAAAAATATATAAATGAGATTGTGACTCAACACAATTCAACGAAGCTACTAACATTAACCATTAACATGTATGTATACTACTAAGCTTATCTACTAACATCCACTGTTCTGGTTCTGCATACCTCAACTCCACCCATATTGTTTCTATTGCATTGGTCTTTTTTGTACTTATTTTATTTACCTTTTTCGGTGCTGTACTGTTGGTGGAGCCACGAAGGATACTCCCGAGGGATTAATAAAGTTATATATGTCTACACACACACACATACTGTATATAAATATATGTGTGTATATATATAACTATATATTAATAATAATATAAACATTCATACATATATATCAGTCCGTCTATCTTTCTATCTATCTAATTATCTATCTAACTATCTACTGTTTACTCCAGTAAAATAAAAGGCCATGACCACGCCTGTGACAACATAAACTGATAACTACACGTTGAATTTAGGGCTACAGGTTTTCGTCTTCTTAGTAATGGTATTGCTCCAAAGAAGTGGAGTACTTAAAACAGCGTAACTTATTACTGCCGGTAGACGCCAAGCAGTTGGTAGCGATTAACCACAGTTGGTTCGGTTGGCCTGGGGTTCGGGATTTGTATTGTTTTTCGTTGGCTTATCCTTTTCTCCGCCTTTTACACACACATAAAGGTGCTTTATCCACCGCTTCACAACTTTCCAGACAGTAGATACAATCCGTTTGACTGAGTTACATTATTCCGCCGGTGCTTTCCCCTATAATCGAACAAAAAGGTGTGTTTGTTTACCTTTGTTGGTTGTCACTGCTTAGCCGGCCAAGCTAAAGTGCTAGCGCAAAGTTAGCTTTTGGCCGCTAGCAGACGCTGGTGACACTTAAGAAGCGTAGATTTAGATCACACGTGTGACAATGACGCTCCGGTGACGGTATTCCTTTTTGTGAGACGCTGTTGAGGCTTCATATACACCATAGCGAACCAAAAGATCTCGATTTTTGCCTCGATAAAGAAAATCACCACTGTGTGCCTGTGCAGATAGAGCTAGTTCGAGTTTGAGATGACGTACGACGTGAGCTTGACGTCATACGTAACAACCGTACGTGACGTCGCCTTCCCTCGACACCGCTGTTCTAGGAAATTATTTTCTATGTACAGGACCGTTTGTCAGATTTTTTTCCAGTATGGAGTATTTGTGTTAAAACTGAAACGCTGTCAAATGACTAAACTACTCTTTTGTGCGTAATGTTTGCCAAAGACCTCACCCTTTTGGAGGCGTTGCTTAATAATTGTACAAAAAAGATGAGGAAAGAGGCTTTAGGGGGGAAACTACCTTAACCAACCCGGACCAGAAGCTCGACTATTCATGGGAATAAGCCATACATTTCTGGAGATAAATTACAATAAATTAAGGTTTTTGGTCATTGTAGTCGTTTGTGAAGAAAGTTTTTGTAAAATTCTAAAAGTTGTGACTTGTTTAAAGTTATGTTTATTATAGTTTGAATTACACAACGCCACATTCAGGTGAGAAGTTAAGTGATTTCTACTGGTAATTGACTTGTAAATGTAACTTGTAAATAACAATTATGGACAGTGGAACTGCTAATGGTAACTGTAAATTATAGAACTAAATAATTGTGATCTTGAAATGTAGATTTTCATGTGTTTACCATATTAAAATAAAGAATAATCTTGATAAATTTGTATTATACTAAATTTTTAATGAAAAACCTAAAAGAATTGGGAACCGGGAATCATTCTGAGACTCACTTCATGTGTGTGTTACTTCACAACTTAAAATTCCATTTGAGCCAGATTGTTCATATTGTCCGTTATGTTGGAGCTCTACCATGTGGAGGTTCCAGGTACCACTGCTTATTTGTTTATTCATCAAATTGTAGGTAGGTAGATATGTAAGACCTGAACCGTAAACTGTGAATTAGTAGTTAAGTAGGTTAGTAGTAGATAGGGTTATCCTTGTAGTATTAGTAGTTATTAATTAATAATTATTGCTGTGTGTGTGGCGTTGTTGAATAATTGCTATGTCAATTATTGTTGTTATAGTTTACTATGCCAATATTTCTACTGAGTACTATACTACTATAATATGCTATATTATTATCTCAGTGTATATGTATAAGTATACCCACATACTGTAAGTACCACATATACATACACATATGTATATATGTACATATGTATATTTTTAAATATAAATATTTATCACCTTATGTTTTGTTATCAACACTTTTTTACACAACAGTGTTATTTTAGAGATTATTTTAGTTGATCACATGATCTTTTTTTTCAAAGGACACCTTCTATCTCAACAACTAGCTATTCTTTCTTACTCTATGAGTAACTTTGCTTTATTATTGTTATTTCTGTATTTTCTTTATTTTTTATTATCATTTTTTTCTTACTCTATGAGTAACTTTGCTTTATTATTGTTATTTCTGTATTTTCTTTATTTTTTTATTATCAATTTTTCCTGTAAGTAACTTTTTGGCTTTTCCTCAAA
>JAFBJS010000068.1:0-27441 GCA_016785265.1 Paraplagusia blochii
ATGGAACAGCTCACCAACATAAACACCTCATCCCCACCGTAAAGCATGGTGGAGGATGCATCATGGTATGGGGCTGTTTTGCTGCCTCAGGGCCTGGACAACTTGCAATTATCAATGGAAAAATGAATTCACAAGTTTATCAGAATGTTTTGCAGGAAAACCTGAGGCCATCTGTCAGACAGTTGAAGCTGAAAAGAGGATGGATGCTACAACAAGACAATGATCCAAAACACACAAGTAAATCAACTACAGACTGGTTTCAGAAGAACAAAATACACGTTCTAGAGTGGCCAAGTCAAAGTCCAGACTTGAACCCCATTGAGATGCTGTGGCATGACCTCAAGACAGCGATTCATGCCAGACATCCCAGGAATCTGACTGAACAACAGCAGTTTTGTAAAGAAGACTGATCTGCAGCTACAGGAAGCGTCTGGTTGAAGTTATTGCTGCAAAAGGGGCGGCCACAAAATATTAAATGTGATGGTTCAGTTACTTATTCCTGCCCCTTCTGTCATTGTTTGCATGCTATCCTCATTAAAATATGAAAACCTATAAATGTTTGGGTGGTTTTAGTTAAAGCAGACACTGTTTTTTCATCTGTGTGATTTTGACAAATATCAGATTACATTTGATGGTGATTTTATGCAGAAATGTGACAAATTCCAAAAGGTTCAGATACTTTTTCATACCACTGTATATGTGACTGCATTACCTATGACCATGACTAAATCCTAATTTCTGCATTCTCATTTGAGGACAAAAAAGTTACTTCCAGACAAGTTTTGCTCCAACATTCTTTTATTTTAATACAGTGTTTCATTGTCCACATCTTCCATACACTTACAAACAAGGACTTGTCTATCTCATCTATGTATTAAAAACTAGTTGTTGAAAACCTAATAAAAAGTAGTTGACTCTTCATGACACTATGTGTAAATAGCAAGTATCTTTTTCATTTACTGGTGTCATTCCATATAGTGGTTTGTGCCAAATTTGCTATTTATTGTGTATGATTTTTTTCAGAATATGGAACACAATTCTGACTACTAAAGGAATAATTTTGGCAGATGTACTTCAAGACTGTGTTTAAAATGTATTATTCTGGCTGTTTCTTCATTACTTTTTTTTAGACTTCTGAATTATATAACACAGCAGACACATTCAGAGCAGCACTGAGGCAAGACCCTTGCATTTTGTATTTTAATGATGGTTACAACAACGGCAGAAAACAGCCAAAGGCAGTGGACAACAGTGATCAGACAGAAAATTTCATGCAGGATTTTGATCATTTCTTGAATCCAAAAGCACAGAGGATAGTCTATCAATTACTACACCATGATTCCTCCTGGCAGCCTTTTATTAGGCGAAAAACTCAATTTGGTGGGGAAAGGGACAGCGAAAACCCAATCAGTGGATGTCACTAAAGGGCCATGGATGGAGAAATGTGTTAATATTTAATGTTTCAGGGGACTACAGTGCCCCCCCCTTTTCTAACTTCTTCAACAGACAGACATTGTCATTGTCAAGTATGGTCCACATCTAAAATAACAAAGTTTTGAAATAAGAAACAATTATGCAAAGAATAAATCCAGTGTTGCAGGTATCAGGGAATATGTTATACATTTTATTTTTTACAATAACCAGGGCGATATTGTTTCTCCTCTTTGCGCTGGTCAACATCAGAGACACATGGTGTGTTATGGCAATAGGCATTGAAAATAAGACCTGAGTGACAAAATAAAGATCAACATCAACTGGTCACAGCTGCCGGCCAAAGATCAGCAAGGGTAGCAACATGATTCAAAGGCAAGACTGAAGGTATTTTCAAAGGCAAGACTGAAGATATGAGGCACAGGTTTAGTGGGAATTCTAACACTATGTTAACCCCCCAGATGGGAGCAGCTGGAAAAAAAATGAGGAAAATTGGGCTGAAATGATATGCAGTGTTTGGAAGAGGCAATCGACTTGCATATGTTACCACTAATGTGGCTGGCACTTGTAATGAGCATCTGATGAATGATACAGTAAGATTGTAATATTGTAAATTCCTATCAAGACTCAATTAGAGACTAGGGTTTTGTGAGATAAACGGGTGGACAGATGACACCTTCATATGAAAATAAGGTTGGAAGAAATGCGCTAAAAATGAGGAATAATCTAGTGCTTCCAATAGCCTGGATTGCATCCTTGTTGCACATATCATGGCTGAACAGGGCTGTAAAAATGAACCAAAACCAAGACGGCCAGAGGTTCAAAACCAAACTAAGCAGTAAGACCATGTACATACAAAGACGATAAGGCTACAGATCGCAAAGCAGGAGAGTTAATTTGACCTTGTAATTAGATATAGACGGGCTGTTTAGGCAAAGAACTTTGTCCCTGTATTCAGGTTCCAGAGTAGCCCTTTCCATCTTTCTTTGTTTATTTCTATCCATCTATCCATTACATCATGTGGAATACAGTACATTTGGTCGATTTGAGTGCAACGTACAGGTCTCTCATATGTACTAGAACAGGAGTCACTAACCTTTTCATAAACTGAGAGCTACTTATTTGATACAGATTTACCAAATGATTGCAACCATTTTGACATACCTGGAAAACTAGAGTCCAGGGACCAAATGGGGTCAAACGGCCTTATATTCTGGCCCGCCAAACTTGTCCAAATTATACTATTAATTTATATTATCATTATCTTTCAGCCATTCTCTGCATTTTCCCAATAAGTAGCACAGAAAAGACTAAAAACATTTTAGCCTTTTATTCATAACTTTTACACATCATTAATCTTAGTTCACACTAATACTTCATCTATCTGCTCCTCACTCCATCCCCATTTTAGGACCCAGCGGGGCTGAAATACTTCTCCTTTACTTCTACTATTACATGTTTTCAATTTTTCTGAGATTGTAGATATTGACATCTCTGTCCTTTACAGTCAACGTGGACAGTCACAAAAGGAGACAGATAGGGAGAGACAGGGAGAGAAAGAAGAGGAAGGGGGAGAATAGGAATGAGAAAAAGGCTGACTCAGAGTATAAATAAAGGAAAAGACATTAAGGCTGCAGCTAATCTCACTAAAAGGGTTAGGACAAAGTGCTGCCCCTTTTGCAGTCTCACTGGCTTCCCCTCTCTCTCTAAATCAATTCATCCTGTAAGTTATTTCCTACCATTAATCCATCACACATTAAATGCTTGTACAGCAATGGTTGTGAGATATATGTGTTTCTGAGAAAATGTCAACTTTCTGTCCATGATTAAGATTTGAAATCTTATAAACCTACAATACAAAAATTCTTATCACAACCCAGGTCAAGAAATGAAGAGACAGTGTGAACAGTCTAAGGTTTAGGCATTTACCTATTACACACTCACAGCAAATGTTTGTATTTGAATAAACTGCCTCCATATATTAACAGCCCCATTACTCAAACACAGATGTCCCCAAAGTCACCTTTACTATACAGCACGAGGCAAATTTGAATAAGTTGTGGCACCCAGGTGTTTCTTAGGCACATGAAGCAACTATGTGGATTACGGCTACATTGTTTACAGAACAAATACAGAACAAAAGCCCTCCATGGTAAATAACACTGAGATGCTAATTTACCTTGTTTTCACATGTTCAAGGTTCGTAGTGGTCTGCCAAACGAGAGTGGTTAAAGGTTTATTAGATAATTTATAGAATTATATGTCACATACATGTAGAGCATGTAAAAACATTTCTTAATAGTTTTTAAACACAAAAAAATCTGTTTAATTATTATGAAAGGAGTATATATTTTTTTTTCTAAACACCAAAAAGGATTTTGTTCAAAAAAGTAAAATATTAATTATTTATAAATGAAGTTAATGGTTTAATTATTATGAACTAATTCTAGGACTTCCTATAACTTAAACAATGTAACTATTAGGTTTTTATTTTGTGTCACACTTAAATTAATGTAATGTTCTAATAATGTTCTAATTGAAAACCAAGCAATTTTTTGATGCATGATTTTGATGCATTTTGCACCTGTTATGCATAGAATATTATTTGAGGGCGGGAGGGTGTCCTTTTGCTCATAATCAGTTCGAATTTAAACAGTGGGGGAAGGCAAACCCCGAAGGCACTATTTCCACTACTTCATCTGACTGTAGCTCTTAATGCCCTGTTCTAATATCCACACAGGACAATATAAGAAGGCTAGGGTTGGGGTAAAATGGGGAAACAAACATCCTTTCTCCTTACTAGCACCCATTACCTGCAGAATAACTACCAAACTAACAAGCCTGCTTAATGTGCAATCGTGGCTATGTTGTGTGTTTGGATGCCCTGGGTTTTTCTGGGATATACAAATGTAGTGTAGAAATCAAATAGAATTGGCCCTTTTTTGTGTAAAATATGAGAGCTGCACTGATTAAAATGGCTTTTGTAGAAGGGCAAACACTCTCCTCAGTAGGACAGTTAGCCAGGCGTGACAAGTTGCTACTGCTCTAATGAGATAACAGACCACTGGAGTATGGATTGATCCTCCATTTCCACCACATCTATTTTGCTACCATCATGCTCAGCAGGCTGGTAAAGCCAGCGTGTGAGGGACAGATAGAGGGATAGAGACGATTGGCTAAAATGGCAGCCATTCAGACACTAACCAAAGGGAAATGAAAAGGGCAAGTGTGGAAATAAAAGTTCATTTTGCTTAAACATGGTCACAGTACACAGATCTGGGACATAATTGAGCCATTAGGTGGTTTCTGTTTCCGTATTACCACATGGTAACTTACAGTTCTGATAGGTGGCTTCACCAAGAAAACATCAAGTATTTAGATCTGTACATGTCCTACAGATTTGGACTAGTACAAATGCACTGCATCACACTTCCTGTTTCCATAATAAGATAAAAAAAAAAAATCCCGCTCAGCTTTTTGCTTATAAAGCAGGATTACTGTGTGCTGCTTGAATGAACAGCAGTTAGTAGAGGGGGGTAACAAAGTCATACATCAATACCCACAGTAGTTTGGCAGGCAAGCATTTATGTTCACAACCCCATTGGCACACAGGCAAACAAAGCCGTCTGTGGGACAGTGAAACAGCTGCTCATGTAAAAACATATATTCATACATAACATACACACACAGTTGCTTTACCCTTTTGTGTTAATTCCATATTTTCACAAGTGTTAATTCATAGTTTTGATTTCTTTGGTGAGAATCTTCAACTTCAACTTTTATTTATTAATAGTGCCAGATCATAACAACTGTTATCTCAAGGCACTTTACAAACTAGCGTGCATAAAAACAAGAATAAAAAAGAATATATAGAGATAGCCCCTGCCATTATAGACCCTCACACCGACTGAGGAACAACTCCCAAAAACCCAGAATGGGAAAAAAAAGGAAGAAACCTCAGGGTGATCGACAGTGAAGGGGATCCTCACCCAGGGCGGATAGGCGAACTAACTAAACATTAGCTAGTAAAAACTAAAAAACACCAATGTCAATAATCATGGAAAGAAAGGAAATTCATTGAATGAATTACATTTTGTTTTTTGAGGATATTTGATAGGAGGATGATACTTGATGAGTATATAAGTCACAGACAAAGAAAAAGACAGGGGCTAACACCGGATGACACCGGTAGACAAAGCAAATACAAAGAGACAGGAAGAAATGTGGGAATCTGTCATCCGGTGTTAGCCCGGATGACACAACAAGCAAAATTTTGAATGCATACACATAAAAGCAGCAATAGCTTTAACTTAATTTTAGACCTAAGACACACACAGGGTTCTTCCCTGTTTAATTGTTAGTCTTTACTTCTTAAGGTGGTGTTGGAAGAGTGGCTGATTTGGAAATTAGGGGGTTTGCCTTATCATGTTACTGTGGCAACAGACATATACTGTAAGTTATTGTCATAGCTAGACAGACTTATTGGCATAGGTAGGAGACTAAAGATAGTCTAGGGAGTGGCCAGAGAACTTAATAGTGGTACAGGCTAGCAGCCGAAAAAAAAAATAAAATAAAAATAATACTCGGAAGATCTGGTGGATATATAGGCTACATTAATATTGATCTTCTGACAATATGTGGACAGCAGGGGATCCCAAAGAGTCAGACGAATAAATTGTGTCTCAACATCAAAGTCGGGCAGCTCACACCGTGCCTGCAGGGGACAAGAACTGTCCAAGGCTGGATTAGAAGTGGATAGTCGTGCACACAGGCATGTGCAAACACAGATATACACAATGTATACACATTGTATACCAGACAACAGATAAATGAACGGTAATAAAAAGAAGCATGGAAATTGAAACAACCTGGTTAAAAAAAACAAAGCATAGTTTATAGTGACGATTCTCCTTCATTCAGGTCATGATATCTAAAGAGTTTAGTTGTTAACAACTGGACCTCTTCTCAGAGTTTAATAGTCACTGTTCCACAGCTTTTTACTTTAACCCAGAAAATTCTCAATTGAGGAACGAAACGCCTTCCAAGCACCAGTTGTTGTCAACTAAATTCCTTACCTGGCGATTCCCACTGAAATATTGTTGTATTGTTTTTTTGTTTTTTATATATATATACTTATATATAAAGCCATTATTACAGTGATAAATCATTTACTGCGTTTGTTCATGCAACATTACGGTATAAAAAACAGCAATATATAGCCTTTGAAAACAATGTGGTTCAAATATAAATACTTTAATGCCAGGATCATATAAAACCAGTGTCTTATCTTTAAATTGCTGGCCTTATAGAGTGTGCCATCTTCCATTGTCTCTCAAAGTCCTGACCGCCCTGTCTAGATGGGTATCACATAAGATAACCGGAGCCTGCAGTGATAGTATCAGGAATGTGTGAAACTTGAGAGAGACACAACATGCTTTTCAACCTGCACAGACGTGCAAGATCCATGAGATGAACAATGAAATGAGAAATGTTAAGTACGAGCACAGTGTTTAGCTAAGGGTGGTGGTGGTGGGGGGAGGTGGTGTTCTAGGTGAGTCTGCCGGTAGACAAAGCAAATACAAAGAGACAGGAAGAAATGTGGGAATCTGGGTAAAGATAGAAAAACATCAGGGTAAAATCAAGTAGTTGTGTGGTGGTTGTTATATGTTGTAAGATCAAAATATTTGAAAAAGCTTTGAATTACCTCCCTTTTGCAACCTTGCAGTCTTGTGTACAAAGATAATTTGGTGTCAAGTCTAAGGCATTTGATTACATTGTTTTTAAGACCTGCCCTCTCACCAGATGGGACCTTGTGGACATTGTCTTTCACCACACGAGGAAGACCAGTTCTAAAAAATTTGATTTACTATATTTTATTTTTATGTATTTACAATTTTAAGTTCAATAACATTTCTTTACTGTAGACAAAAATATCAGATTAAAAAGTGTTTCTTTATTTTTTCACCTTGCATGATCTTTCATGATCATAGCTGTCTCTCACAACAGTAAAAAATAATATTTCCACTGCACACGTGTCCATTGTGAATCAAACAAATATCTGAGATAGCATCTCAAAAAGAACAGTTGATGTTAAAAATAACTTGGGTGATGACATGAAGGACGATTACACTTCTGTCAGGCACTAGTACACTGGGCAACCAATTAAAAACATCCAGTCAACGTGGAAAAAAACCACTATCAAAAACCACTAATCAGTAACATCCCAAGATAAAAAGGTAAATGGCTGCTTCACACTAAAGTATAGGATGCCTTCAAAGGTATTATTGTTAAATGGAGTCAGTCTTTTTTATGTTTCTTTTACCTTCAAAGTATATTTTTCAGGTAGATTGGAAAGAATGTTTCATTTATAAAGATCTGTTTGATAAGGCAACAGTCTTAAAAAAACAAAACATCAATATATGTAGCTTAAAGTAAAAGAAAACAGGTCAAGGAAAAGGAAAAAAATGAGAAAAAATGGGTTGGTATGGAGTGGAAGTGGGATGATACAGCCTAGCCCAAGGGTGTGGAATGAAGGGTGGGGTCAGTTGGAGGGTAGAGAGGAAAGCCGCGTGGATGAGAGAAATGAAATTCTTTTTATCACAGGATGACTATTTCCATGGCTGCCTGTCTGTGCTTTTGATTAAAGCACTGGGGAACAAAGTGAGAGATAAATAAAAACAAGATGAAGATTAAAGCGTACAGTGCTATTGATGTTGTTTCAATATCATGGCCTCAAAGACATGGGTGCTTCTGTAGCTGCAGTACCCATCATCAATCTATCGCCATTTTATATTTCCTTACAAATTACTTTGCTACAGATGGTTAAGGGTATTTAGGCCACAAGCAGGTCCTCCATAAAGGGCTAAGGTTTGATATCCATCTTTTGCCCAGTATAGTGTACATCAATGTGTTCATTAAATGAAGATAATCTAACTGTAGACCCTAATGTTGTTGGCTCATTTGTTGCAAATGTTTTTGCAACAAATATTCTTGTTATTTGGTTGTACAGTAGACACGAAATAATTTGGTAAATAAAGGGTTATCGTTATTAAAATATATATACTGAAATGTTGAAAAAGGACTACAGAGAAGGATTGGATCACTTCTCTGTAGACAGTTAATGAGAATTTAAGGGAGAACCTGACAACACAGCATCTTTTTTTTTGCATTTTTACAGCATGAACTATGTTTTCTTTATCCTCAGAAAATGTCCTCTGAGTCTGTTTTCCCCCTTTCAAAAGGTCTCGGTTAAAATTACACACTTGCTGCAGTTGGCTTTTTGGGCCTAAGGCTAATTTTGACATTTACGGTATGGAGGTGAAAAGGTACTCCGGAGGGGTTTTACATAGACAGGCAAAGCCTGTCCACACAGGTGTACGGAAGGAAGGAATGAGTGCAGAGAAAAAGAGATGGTTAGGAAGAAGAAGAGGAGGGGGGCAAAGGTATCTGTCAAGCTGTGGAAGAGGTGAGAGGCACCAAATTAATGTGCACTGGGGAAAGAGGAAAATAAGTTAGAAAAATAAAACTGATAGAAGGGAGAAATGGAAGCTGTCAATCCGTAATGCCTGAGAATATTCAATGACGGCAACTCTCTGTCTCTCGGAGGCATAGCTGCAGATGCTGCATCTCCATAATGACCTGAGAACCACTATATTAGTTGGAGAGAAAATTCACTGAGGCAAAATTTACAGTCAAGTTACAGTCCTGTTTATTAGATGGGCTAAAACCCCAAGCCAATTGGCAAAAATACAATCCCCCTATTTTAAAAGCACAGACTGATCTCTATTGACAGGATTAACTGGCTGATTGCTCAGTTATATTATTCAATACAAAGCACCAAAGGTGACAAATCATGCAGTAGAGTGTGCGGACAGCAAAGCCTTTAAGTTGAGGTAACTGAAGTCAAAGTGAAATAGGAGGCAAATATGCCTATGGTTTATGAATAATTAAGACATAAAATCAAATGCAGGCTTCATCAGAAAAAAAAACTAGTGTGCTACAGCGTGTCTCCCTCTCTATGCGCTACTTTGAAAGTGAGGCATGATTTAGTGCCAAAAATAGTTTAACATCAAGCATGCTGCATAGCATAGGATTCCATAGCAAGCATATCCATGCCTTACAAATAAACTTTTAAAATATTCAATATTTAAAAATAAGAGAAATGATGAGCTCTCATTTCCTGCTCTCTTTCAGACCCATTTTCCATATCAGATTAGTGCTGCTTTGTATTTTAATCATATGTAAACATTGCTTTTTACATAAAATCAATGCCTGAAACCACATACATTTATACTTGCAATTCCACCCACGCAACACTGAATTTGTTCGCAATCGCTGCTACTGCGGCATGCAGCAGTAATTACCCCTCTGGTCTTCACAGAAATGAGCTGTTCTAATTGGACTGACTAAGGATAATGGGAGTAAATGCATCAGGTAATTTAATTATGGATCCTTAATATGCTGTGGTTGTAAAGAAAATAGAACATTTTGGATGTTTTAGGATGCATTGATAATTACCGTAAGAAGTTGATGATTTACAGTAGCTGTACTTTTATTTCCTATACATAGATAACACTTAAAGGCTATAGGCTATTAGAAATCTGTGGCTCAATTTCTGCTTTAGATGTGTATGTTTAACTTGATGTTTGCAAGAGTGACATTTGCAGTTTAATGACAAACCTCTGCAATGTATTTTAGCCAGTCCTTATTTGATTGCCGGACACTACGTGACACAATTATTGGGAATCACTGTCTATATTGTGGTATGCTGTTTTCTACTTCTGATCAGTACTGATCACGTGATGCACTAAGCCAACAGCAAAGCTTTCATGGGTGGAATGTTAGCCTGCAATATCTGGAGTCAATCCTAACCCACCAGTTAAAAGACAACTGCACCTAACGGCTACAGCCACCAAACCAACTGTCCAGCTGTCTTGTGTGAAGACAGCCCACAGCTCCGTCCTGCGTGAAGACAGAGAGCTTCTCAGTGAAGGACATAAGTTTCTGTTCAAAGAATGTGGATACATGTAATAGGGGAAAGACTGGTGAACAAAACAGGTGGGTAGCCGCAACAACACAGAGATGCTATTGTTCTAAGCATACTGTATCTGTGTGACGGTACACTGTTACTTTTTGTTACAACCTGCTTTTTTTTTTTTTTTTACACATTTTTGACTTTGACCTTGCTGTTAATGTCAGCAAAATGTTATTCCATGACAAGATGAAAAATCTGGACAGACAGTACTTCAAAGCAACCCCTGCATATTTCTGTTTATGAATGTCAAAAAGCAACCATAGAGTGGCTCTTAGGAAAATTAAGACTTGCTATTTGCTTAGCAGTGGTGCCTGCTGACTTTGATTGTTCTGTCATGACTACGTTGAGTCAAGCTTTGATTCTGTCTTAAACCAGTATACCAACTGGCGCCAATGGAGCACATACACAGACATCAACAGATGGGGCAAGGTAGGGTGTGAGCATGGGTGAGGGGCAGGAGAAAATGTTGTAGACTTGTGCTTGCAGAATGTTTTTTGGCCAGCTCTACTTTGCTTATTTCCTTGCCAAAGAGAGCAGACTTACAATCACGCCTGGATTATTTGCCACCAGCTGGCAGACTAGGAGCCCCAGCCACGAAGGCACTACATGGTAATATGTGAAATCTTAAATGAAAGAAGCACCAACTAAAGACCAAGGAAAATATATATATTTTTCTTCCTTCCTATGTTCTGGTTCGGAATTTCCACTTTTATTATTTCCGTGTGTCACTACATTTTAAATAATGTTGCAGCCATTTTTCAATCAATCTACAGGGTTGATGGTACATAGCTACGTAGCTCTCCATGTAAGTAAAATCCCAAGCAGTGTAACGTCGTCAAGCACGGCCACTCTTCAAGCTCTCCCTTTTCCTGTGCCTCAACTCCCTTCACTCTGCACCTCCTGTGCTCTCCATTCCATTCTCCTTCTTTTTCTTCCCTTTCCCTAGTTTCCCCCTTTGTGTGTGAGTAATCACCCTAGTATTAATACCTGCATTCCTACAGCTTACAGGAATGTCTTAACAATTTAGCCTTGTTCAGGTGCAGAGAGACAAATACTCCAGCACAGCACAACAGAATACTGGAAACAGGAGTCTTCAAAGCAGTAGTAGCACAGTGTGGTTTTTAAAAAGTCACACAAGACCTTGACTTTAATAATTACCTTTGACTTAGTCAGTCTATGTTTAAAAACTAAGGACACCTCAATCAAATACTCAGGATCCTGTGCAACGTGCTGTAAACAGGGACTTTACCGCAGAAATAGCATTCCAAGGCATGCTCAAGGAGTAAAGAAGGTATCAGATTGATATTGGTCACCTCTAATAATAGGGTTAGGGTCCATATCCATCTACCGTCCCACCTATACGCCAGCACCTTGTGAAACTTCCTGTGGCTTATTGTGTATCCTATGTTTAAGAAAAGGATTCCTTGAGTATTTCAACAATCACCTTTACATGTAGATTAAATAAATAATGATAAATAATAAAAACTGGGAAAAAAAATGAAATTTAAGCATTTAAATATCAATGCAAATGGGATCTTAGCCTAGTATTCAAAGTTGAATAGCTATTCAATTGTTATCGTGGTGACAGTACATGTTGGTGTAATTAGACTGTACTGAGATGGGGACAGATATATAAACCCCCATTGTCCTCCTGTCTCTTTTCCGTTTGTAATTTAGTTTTCTTTTTTCACTCCTTGTAAGTATCCTTCAGGAAATTATGTCTCTGCATTTAACCCATCACCCAATCCATAACTACTAGGCCACCAACTACCCCTAAATGCCCACCCTCCAGACTGCTAATTATAAAAAAAAGTTATAAATTTGATTTATAATTTCTAACATTTCCCATGGTCATTTTTCTGTTACCTGCATTGATGACGTGATGTTTGTGCATGTTAGAGAAAATACTGCTTACATACAGCATTTACTAATGTTGTTTAATTATCATTTAGAGCAGCATGGTAACTACATTAAGTGTCTGCTGCAGCGTGTGCAGAATGTAAGATGCTTCCGAGACCAAAATACTGGGGTTATAATTACTTTATCCCTCATAACAAGACGATAAACCAATTGGGGCTTTGTATGTCAAGGATTATCCCCATTATAACTATACATCAAATTCGTTGCTCTACAGATTAGACAGCCACACAAATGGTTATCATTAAATTGGTTGGAGCTTTAACCAAATAAAATTCTATTGATTTTGGATTAAATATTCATATTTGACTTGCTAACATTCTATTTATGAATATCTGTTGATCTGAAAGATATCCTTCACATTTTTATCATAATTTACCAGAATCCAGTTTTTGAGTAGTTTCTATCTGCGTTCCAAAAGTTCAAAGATCATTTGTCTTGGTCTTGTTACAAAAGGTTGTTGTTACAACTATGTCAATATAATTCTTGTCTTAATTGTATGGTAACATGAATCTAACCTTTTGTCTTAAGCATTAGCACAAACCATTTTACTTTGACACGTATTAGTCTTTGTTTGAGTCATGCAACAAATAAGAAGGATGAACCATGTAATTACCATTAAATGCCATAGAGCTGACAAGGCAATTGACTAGTGAAGGCAAGGTGCTATGCAATAAGCAATGGATGGATCAAAAGAACATGAAACAGAGGAGTGGAGAGGATAGCAAGTAGATTTTTACTTTTTTTTTTACCTTTGCTTGTCTTTTTTAAAGTCAAGTTTACACAGGCACAATTGAGCAAAGTGAAGTTTTATGCCAGTGGCAATGTTTTAGAATGAGATCTTGTAAGTAAAACCCCACTAAAACAAAGACAAGTTAACTCCTGAGGCAAGCTGCTTTACTCAGAATTTCTGAAAAGTGACACTGGCACTTTTACAGAATGACTACCTGGCCATGGTATCAGGTATCAAGGGAAGCCCCCCTCTTCACACACATTCCAATATGAAGTCACCCAACATTCAACCCTGTGATCCCACAGATCTCATCTGATAATCTCACGAAACCCTTTCTACACATCCACCCACCAACAAACCTTTCCACCAAGAAGACATAATTTTCCCACCTGGGTTCTTCTTGACCCCTGGGCTTGGTTCAACAGAAAATCATCTCAGTGTCAAACAGTGACCAGCATCACTGAGGTGTTTAACTACTACTGCTCAAACATTAACTACATTAAAGTCTTGAAGGGACAAAGGAATGTGCTGTGAAAGATTGAAGAGAGCTGATTGGACTGTGTAAACAATGTGGTAGTGCTGTGCAGAAATGTGCTCACATTCTGTACAGGAATTGTACAGATTATAAAGTACCGACAAACACATCAAACTTCAGCCTAGTGAACTTTCAGTCAACCCCCCCACACACACACACACACGCACAGACACACCGCCACCCCCCATGCCCTGGTTAACACTAGTCCGTAGAGATACAGAGGAAGAAGTAGATTTACATTGTTCTGTATTATAGCACTAGTGCATGGTCCTTCTAAATGACATTTTTCAGAAATGTTCAATTTATAAAAAAATAAATAAATACAAAAGTTAATACTAGGGATGTCCGATTAAAAACATTTACCTAAACCGATATTAACCGATACTGCCCAAACACTTAATTTCCCACACCGATATGAACCGATACTGATATTGGCAGCTAATTTCCCCTACTATACAATATAAGTTAAGATTTAAGTTAACATTTATTTTTTACCATTGTGTCTGAAACAGTCCTATGATTTTTTGTGCAGTATTTGATGTATGTATGTCTAGTGTTGGACCGAATAACTTTCCAAAAACATTGATTAACATTATAACCAGGGCTCATTCAACCCTCACAACAATAGTCAATATAAATGGGCACAGAGAGAAACAGCTGCAGTATAAGAGTAAAAAGCCCTCTTTAATGAGAGAAAAAAAAAACATTTCAGCATTGTCACAATGTAAATGACTCTCTTTGATGACATGAGAGACGACACAGAATGGCGTTTCACTGGCAAATGTCCGAGACATACTTATTTCGAATACAATTAGTCATGTCATAGCCCAGCTCGAGAAACTCCACACGTTTAGTTAAAACAGCGTCTTGGGTGGGAGAGAACAGCTGGTTCTCCAGGACGATGAACTCCGTGAAGTTTGTCTGATGTCTTTTGCTCTTCTCTGTTCTTGACAACCAATGAGTCCAGTACAGGATTCACAAGGAGTTGGAATAGTCCAGTGTGGTTTGGGTAGCGGCCATGGGGCCTGTTGCCCCTATGATCTGGTAGAGGACAAAGATTGTGTCCTCTACCGGAGGACTACCACATTACAAACTGTGTTACACAAATACACGCACACACACTGTGTGTGTGTGTGTGTGTATTTACACACACATTTACACCAATGAGTCCAGTACAGGATTCACAAGGAGTTGGAATAGTCCAGTGTGGTATGGGTAGCGGCCATGGGGCCTGTTGCCCCTACGATCTGGTAGAGGACAAAGATTGTGTCCTCTACCGGAGGACTACCACATTACAAACTGTGTATGTGTGTGTGTGTATTTACACTCATGTAATGGATATACGTGGGTTTGGGTAGCATGTGTATGTAATTGTGTGTATATGTATGTAAATAACCAACATACTGTTCGGACTGTTTGTACCTTTAAATAAATAAAATACAGGTGATATCGACTAACAAAAACTTCTCTAAACCAAGGAAAAATTATTGCAATGAAGACTTGGCATGTGTGTCTGTGTGCACACGCATACGAAGAAATGAGGTGGTTTGGTACATTCACCAACTGCTGCTGAAGCAACTGTTGATGTCTGAAAAGCAACAGCTTGCGGCACTCCCAGAGGACACTCCAATAGCCAACAGTCAGATGGAGGTTTTAGAGTGCGAGGGGCATGAGGGTTAGGATTTCTCTTCTAGTGCCAAGAATATGATCTTCTTGGACCAGGTTCCAAGCTTTTCGATGTGATTCCCTATCCCTAATTGGTAGTCCTGAATCCCATCATAGTTAACTTGTCTTTTCCCCACTGCTACTATCTCTGTCTTTACCACATTTGATTGCTTGATCCATGCTATCACGCTCTGTTTCATCAAAACAGCTGGACTCTACATGGGGCCACTAAAGAGAAACAATGTCTGCAGGTCACACATTCCCTTGTTATTCATTAAAAATTATGGTTTCACAAACATATGCGTTCATTGCTGGCTCTTAATGACTCTTAACTTAAACCTCCCTAAATTAGTTTGCTGATAAATTTGACTGTGGGTCTCTTCTTTCACTAGAGTGTAAAAACAATGGTCAGCCTTTTTAAAACAGCAATAAAGCAAAACATTTTTATTTTATCTAAAGCAACTAAAAATTTGAGGAAAATGTTATAAGTTTAAGTAGGCTACATAAAAATAAAACAAAGTGACCCATGGGGTAGGAAGACATAATGATACATATACAAACCCTCCCTTTATAAATAACTCCTCTTCCTCCTTCCTCCTCCACGTTGTTTCTCTTCATAGTAGCAGAACAACAACAAATACAATTTACTTTTATCCCTTCCTTTTGATCTCTCCATGGTCTTTATCTTGCTGTAATTCCTCATTTCCTTTTTTTTCTTCTCATCTCTTTTAAGGAATGTTCATGATTTGTTTTTGTTTTTTTCCTGAAAGTGTTTCACTGACAATATACTTCAAATTGCAAATTTAATGCATATTTGACACCAACTTAATGATTAAGCTTCAAAATTTGAGTGAAAGGTAAAGAGAAGACAACGTGTCAGGCAGGGGAGGATGGCCATTCTTTTTTTAAATTCATTAACGGTGGCCATAAATCTGCTGAGCAAAGGCTCCAGGAGTGCAAGTGAACACAAACAGCACTAAACACAGCAGGCACTCTTACTCATGCTATGAAGGGTCAGGGGCTAAGAACTATGTACAAAGCACTTTGGTCACAACTTGGGATGAGTAAGCAAACACGTCCACAATAAAACTGAAGTGGACATCCAATGAGACAGAAACAGGAAGAATTTGTGAGAAAAAGAAACAGACCAGACCAACGGGCTATTCTTGGCAAGTTTACTTCTTCTGTGACATTGGCATGTCTGTGGCTAGTTGGTTGTTAAAAAAACTACTGACTGTTACCACACAACATGCATTTGCATTTTTTTTCCTTTTTGCTAATACTGAAAACTGCACATCAGTTTTTGTTTTTCTTTTAGAGCATATTTTGTGAAATAATAATGCAACAATGTTAAGCAACTCATCAGGATTTGAGCCTTATAATAACCCTACTTGGTGGAATTAGCTTTCACAATTCCCTATCTTACCATCTTAATGTCTTAATAAAATAAGGTTAAAGCAGTCAACACGATTTCTCCCACTCTAAACTCATTATTGGTCAACTGAAACTCCATACCTAAAAAAGTGGATGCCCTTCATTTTAACTGTCTAATATTTAACTAGGCACCTCCATCTCCCCTGTTGAGTGAATACCACTCAGTCTACAAAAATGCACATATGCAGTGGCCAAATCCCAGCTTGAAATCGCATGCTCAACCCATGAATGGTAAACTGGGGCTGCATTGTGAAAGCCTTCTGCAGGTTATCACAAGTGAGAGGTGATGAGAAGGGGCTTCATGGATTTCCTTCTTCTACAGAATTTCAGGTAAAAGACAAACACTCATTAGCAGCGCATGCTTAAACGTGTCCTTCGGAATCCCACTCATTCCTGCTTTGCTCTGTTACTACCTTACACGTAAACACTTCAAGAAACAGTAAGGAATGAACCAACTCAACAATTATGGACCAACATTCCAAACCTTACCCCCCAGAGGCCTAAATCCCAAGAAGGAAAAACAAAGACCTGATCTCACACTGATGTAACAATCAATCTGTCAGTGAACCCTATATCAGCTAGGTTTTTTGTTAAATATTTGCTTGGTTGTACACTTGAGATTGCTTATGCACCGTTATTAATAAGACAATTATTTGTGCATATATTTCAAAATTATTGAAGGTACACCTGGTAAAAAAAATTATATTGATATAACACAGTTGCATTTCTAGATCTTCATTTACCTCAGTCTGTAGTTTAGGGGAATTGGGGAAATGAGTGTTATAGGCTTGGCACCACTCAACCACTTACCATTTCTCAGAACTATAGCTGAAGCTTATCATCATCATTCACAACGATGAAAATTGTTTGTATGCCAGGTTAATTGATCAAAGTTTATATGTTTATTGGACAATTTGATATTATTTAAAGTCTTACTAAGACAAAAATATAAATATATAAGAGTTATAGATTGTATCTAAAAGGTTGATATAGTTGAGTTGAACCCTCACTGAAATCGACCTATACTTTACTTTTATATATGTGAGCAAAAAGATTGTCTTGAATAAATTTTGTTCCAGGACAATTATTTTAAGTCTGTTGCAACTGGCCTAAATTTCCCTTTGTTCACCTAATACCATTGTAATTACACACCACTGCAGGGGGTGAACTTCTGATGTCAATCTCAGATTATGGAGAGAAATTAAAAGTGAGGAATTTAGAGTGGGACCTAAAGCAGTGACATACAAATACAACTTGGACTTAACTTACGCTTGTCAAAATGATTCTTTCCACTGATGTCTAAGTACTTTGTAGTAAGAGCTTAGATTTAACCTGACTAATGTTCTTGCTCTTGTTTTGCCGCTTTACCAAATTCAACTTCACGCTGTTAACAAAATTGAAATTAATCTAAGAACCTTAATCTTAACTCCATAGTGCACAGGTTCTAATCATCTATCAACTTTTTTAGAATAGTTTTACTTATATTTCTGTTATAAAGCAGTAACACAAGTTACCTCTGGATGGAACATTTATCAGTTCTTTAACCTTATATCAAGGTTAAAAAACTACACAGAACAGATGATTTCATTTCAGTCCTACACAACTTACAGAGGTTATAAATGACTATTTGCTATCTGCACACTTTTCTCAGCTTTAAATTCAGATGGGCAAATTACGGCTCAAGGGACCGACTGCACTTGTCAGGCAGTCCATACACAAGTATCTGAAATAATATGCGATACTCATGGACTGAATGTTCTATGTATGGTACAGGGTTGTGCCAGTAAAACTAAATACTGGAATATAGCATCATTAGCTCCACCAAAAGGGCTAAAAAGGAACAGTAGCTGGCCCATTTTAATAACAAAAAATCTGCATACTCCCAATTTAGGTACCAGCATGTTTGGAGGAGTAGGTCAACGGATTACTATGAGCCAAGTCACAAATATGCTGAGCACTTCAAGGGTGTGGCAAGCATCAGCAATAGATCTTTCAGAAACATGGAAAGGAGATAAGCATGATAAGGTCCAGAAAAGATAGAATGTGTATTTGTTTTAATGCAGTATGTGCAATGCTTTTTATAGTGCGTGATCAACATGGCACACTTAGAAACTTCAGTTGTAGGATCATTTATTGTAAAAATGTGGGTTCCCTCGACATAATCCCACTAAGAACCAAGAAGAGCAGTTAATATTAGATACAGCTGGAAACTTTTTATATAGAATTGCTACATTAAAAAGGAAGCCTCGGTTAACTCTGTACACGAAAATAAGTCAAATTAATAATACACACTGACTACATAGAGTTTAGACCAGCTTGGGAGGGAAGAGGTATTCACAGAAACACCTGGAACTAAGCCTTTAAATCATTGCTCACCACATCTGTAGGAGGTGTTTGTGATATACTGCTTCCATCAATTACAGGGCACTTTTGAGGACACCTGCTAAAAGGCTGACCATGAAGGTAAGACAGACCGTATATAACAACTGTCTGTGCGGGAAAGAAATTCTTACATAAAGATAGAAGGAAACCATGAATTTACAGGCATTTGTAATTCAGGATAAATTGTGACAAAATAAGAACAACGTGTGCTTAGTAGAAAGGAAGCATTGTAATGTGAAACCTATTGTAAGAGGATTTATTTAGCTGTGGTTGCACAGGGCACACAGCATCATCAGCTTGTAACAAATTAGGCCATCCAATCACTTTGAAACCAAAGAGAAAAAAAAAACAGTGAAGGATCAGTTAAGTAATGATCTCACCTCTCACACATCACATCACTTCGAATCCCTCTGGTCCTGTTCTAACCACTGAAAATCAGTTGAGGTCAGTCATAAATTAAAATAGCTACAAAACCAAGCCCACCAATCAATATGCACAGCCAAAGTAACCGCAGGGTTTTTTATTCACTGAGAACATGTAGTCCAAAGTCAAGTAACATTTCCCTTGGAGTTGATGCTCAGGGAGACTCTCGAGAATCTCGCTGCAGAACAACAAATCCCACAAGTAGACATCAAAGTGCAGAAAAACCGCAGTGCACACAGCACCATGAAGTCAGAGGGAGACTGCAATATAAGGGAAAGCTGAAAAGTAAAGTTTAGATTCAATCAATATAGAGACAGACCAAACCATGATCGGTTGGAATTCTGCATTTGTTAACAAAGGAAGAAAGAAACATCTAAAGAAAAAAAATAAGAAACAAGTGCGATGAATATAAAATTGTAGGCAATAAACATTGACTGGCCTACCAACCAACAGTTACATATATATTGCATTATGTATTAAGATAACGTACAATACTTGTATCGAGGGCAACATTATGTTTTATCAGGAAAAAGTGTAATACCTGTTAAAGTACATTATTCCACGAACAGTTCTGTTTTTACCGCAAGCAGCTCGTGTGTGGAGACAGTGAAATATTTAAAGCGACGTTTTCACTTTTAACAAAAAGACTAATGAAATCCCAAGTATACAAGCGAGTGTTTCTGAGTAGACGTTTTTATATTTCCCCAGGGTGTAAAAACATAAAAATTAAGACATGTCAAAAAAGAGTTGCCGTCACTGAACGCGTCGCAGCGACGGCGGCAGAGACAGAGCCGCACGTTTGAAGTGTTGAAGTCTGAGGAGGGAAGAAATGTGCCGCCTGGAGCCACGAAAACTGACTCAAAGGTTCAAGTGAATACAGAGGTGTTCGTTTGTGTGCCGTCGTATAATTTCATACACACAAAAATAAAACGAGAAACTAGGAAAGGCACCTACCTAACAACGCGCTCAGCAAGGTGCACAGCAGCGCCGCGGGTACGAACCGTGTCCCGTCCATGTTCGCTTCAGCAACTTTCTTCAGGGAAAAGTATTCACTCTGGTTTTGGGAGAGAGAGCAGTGAATGGAAATGTGCAGAACAGTAAGGCTCTTCTTTCTTTCAGTGCTCGGACAATTTCTGGACCTCTCACTCTCACTGCTTCACTCCGCAAACTGGCTGCCGTGTTCTTTTACGCGCACTCGCACACGTAGAAATCTGATGCTGGTGGCAGGTCTCTTGGTTGATATATTTGCACAAAAGGTAACCCGCTCCTCCCCCTGGCCCTCGCCCCTCTCTCGCGCGCCCTCCCTTCCTCCTTCTCTCCCTCGCTGTCTTCCTCTCTCTTTCTCCTACACTAGCCACGACACACTTGTATGAAGTTAAAGACCTGCTTAACTAATCGTAGTAGAGCCAAAATAGATCCACTGGGGGCCCTTGAGATTTGTGTAAGGGGAATATATTTTTAAAAAATTATCTCATGATGCTCTAGTATCAACTGATATCAGTGTCTAAATGTATTCAGTTGCAGCTTAGATGTATTGTACCCCAGTGCAACAACACACATTGTTGAGCTCAGCCAGGACAGTTCTAGCCTTTGTCTACCATTAATGTTAAACTCATGCCATGCCTCTGTATGTTGCATACAAACTATATACTTGTGTAGTCGAACTTATGCGTTGACCTCTAGTTGCTCTGCCAGTTTAGGTCATAAAAATAATTACTGTCAAATACTTGACTCTTGGGAGCACTGTCAAGCCACAAGGGAAGATGTCAGCCTTCACATTTTAAAATAGTGTGTGCACAATTGAGAAATGTTAAATTTAAATGATAACTGATTTGCTTAAAGAACAAAACTAAAATTTAAACAAAAGAAAACTAAAATTAAAAAGGGAGGATCCCTTTTTGCATCCATCAATCTCCTCTTTATCTCCTACTCAGCTCCATTACTAAGATAATTCTTCTATCAACGTGTACCAAATGCCCCCCCTCTAAACATGTCCAAATATCTCAATTTGGCTTCTATAGCTTTTTCTCCAAGCTTTCTTGTCTGTGTGGTCCCTCTAATCAACTCATTCCTGATTCTGTCCATCATTGTCACATCTTTTCATACTGATGTCCGTTCTGGATCAGACACTACTGCCAACGTGAAACAATGGAATTGCACACATCACAAAACGGTTCTTTTGGTATTTGCATTCATTCATGTTCACTGGCTTCTCTCAATGCAGCAACCTGTTGCAGGTTTCATAGTGTAGACTTTGTCTTTTAAGTGTCTCCACAAATAAGTTAGTGTTGTGAGGTAAGGTAAATGCAAAGGGTATTCAGTGAAACCCCTTCCAAACCCATTGTTTGGCAAGATCTCCTCAAGGAAGGCCCATGAAATTGTAATGGTGGTGTTGGGGCGTTGCAACCTTGTTGTCAAATTATTTTGTAATACCTTGCATGATAGACAGTTGGAGCCAGAGCGTATCAATTTTTCTGGATACTTTATATTGAAATCATACCAAAGCCAAACATATTTGGTGAGATAATGTAGACATATATTTCAAGGATTATTTTTTGCCTTAGAGACAAATTTTCAGATCTGTAGGATGATCTCAACAACTTTAATCCCTGAATAATGATTTATATTTTCAATGCAACTTGAAGCCATTTCATGGGAGTGTTTTGGGAGATCTGTCACAAGCAGACATACCATTCATTCCTAGACATGTAATCTCTTTGAAATCCATTTGAGAACCAAAAGGTTATTGGACAACATATTTAGGTATTTACTGTTTAACTATACGGTTATCATAAGGGGCTAAAAGGCTTATGTAGGACATTCTATTAGTCCCAACACATGGGCTTAATTTTGTCTAATCCATGTGTAATCTTATTGGTCAAATACAATAAGCTTGGACCCAGTGACTAAAATCAAACGTTATTTGTGCACAAGGTGACTTACAACAGGCATGTAAAAGATAAAACTAAACATTTTGATTCTTTATACTGGAGACTGATTGACACTGGCGCAACATAGTCTGAGAAGTTTGCAGGTAATAACAGTCACTGGCATAGCAGCTGCATTCAAAGACATACATTCCAAACATAGTTGGTCCTATACAGCTGGTAGTATTTTTTTCAGCACTTCTCAAGGAGAAATATTGCTTGTATTTCATAGATTTCTGCAGACAGAAAACACAGATATATACACACAGCTGTTCATTCACGCTATTCACACAAGGTCAGTCATGATGAGACACGTATGTCTGGTGTTACTAGAGAACTTAGGAAAATAAAAGAGAGAAACTAAAAACCCTTGCTACTTGAGTATACACATTCTTTTCTCTCTTTATCTCAACATTAGCCATGTCAGATTCGACATTTATGTTACTTTGTCAATCCATTCTCACTTGCCAGACCAAAAACATCCATTGAAGACCATTGCAACAGAAATAGTTTTTAAACTACTTCTACAAGTGGAGCAGGCAATTTTGTATCCCAAAAGTTTGAATTAATTATAGTATATGCAGTTAGTGCAATTAACCAAATACAGCATCAGTAAACTGGTAGCTTTTGTGCCCCAGTGAGCTAAAATGCAGATTTTTTTTCTAAAGGTTTAAAAAGAACTGCCTAACTGCTGATTTTATGAGGGTACTATTTTGTAAAGAAGCTTACATCCATGTTGTACAGGGAATACATTTACTTGTGTTAAGCTGTTATAAAAAAAAAGTAAAAAATAAAAACAGGGGCTTATTAAGCACCAAATTGGTGCAGTAACCCATGCCTACTAAAATATCACTATCATTTGCGTTGTCATTTGCCCCATCTTTGAAAGTCATATACTTTTCATTCACATTCAAAAAACATTCTTTCAGACAAAATAGTCCTTACACATTGAGAGGACCTGGGGCCATCCAACAAGTTCTCTATCATCTTCCTAAATTCTTCTGTGCTTTATAAAATACTGACTGCTCTTCATTCGGAAAACCAATGGCAAAATCTAATTTATACACACGCAGTGCATTCTTACATAAGGCAATTTCATCTTACATTTAAAGGAGCTGTGGGTGTGATTTATTGTGCAGTCTAATTATCTAATGGAGAAGGGAGGAGAGGGGAGGTAAAGGAAACAGACCAGTAAATGAGGAACCAGAAGAGGGGAGACAAGAGGAGAAGGAGAAGAGGACAAGACGAGAAAAGATAACGTAAGAGTAGAGGGGGGAAGAGGACGCAGTAATAAAAAATGTGACGTTAAAAAAGGACCTAATTAAAGACAGAAATCCAAAAGCTGCTTTTGTAGAAAAAATGTGTTTGTAATACCCTGTTTTGTATATGTACACTTAAACCCAAATGTTCAATTTATTTTTGCAGCATTCATACCTTGCCAGAGGAGAATTGAAGGTGTCAAATGAAGTCCGGTATTGGTGAATGAAGTCTTTTTATGTATATTTAAATCTAAAAGACAATTGCTTATATATTCCAGGTGCTGAGGATACAAGATCTGTAATGTTTACTTTTCGCAACCTATTTTTTGAATATTGCTGCAAATCAATAACAACTTTTCCCCTTTTTCTAATGTTTGAGATATCTGCTTGGTGATCAAAGTCACCTTGTTTTCCCTTGTTGTTAATATTGGTACAAATTGATGACTTTACTGAGTCATTCTGTACAGCCAGATCTGAAATATTAGTGACATTGTCATGTTTTTGTATAATCCCTTTTCTTTGTTCTGTTGGTGTGCTCTCTTCTCTTTTTTCTCTCCACTCACACTATTTCGCTTTTTATTTCGCAATGTTATTTACAGAATAAAAAGAATAAAATAACAGCCCTCTGTAGAGTTTTCATTGCATTATGCAGAGTACAGGTTGAGATGGAAAACGATGATACGCTGTAGCAACCCCTAAAAAAGGGACAAGCCGAAAGGAGAAGAAGATCCTTATGTTTCTTCGATCAACCTATTTTCTCAGCTTTCCAGGTGCAGCAGAAGGTTGTGGTTGTTTGTCATTCTTTTCCCAAAGGAGAACATGCTGGAAAGTAGACTAACAGCAGCTTGTAGTTAAATGCGTGTGTTTTTGACCAAAAAAAAAACAGTTATCAATATGATTGGCATGCCATCACAAATATGAGATAAAGATCCTCAGTTAGGCCATGTTAGTTATTTTAAACACCCTTAAATACATAAAAAACAAACAAACAAACAAACAAAAAAAAACCCATCAGATTCGACATCAGATTTGTACATAATGTTGAGTGACCCACAGCAATCAAGATTCTGTAGAAGCCTTCTCACTGGTGATGGAAAAGGAGAGGAAGTGCCTAAAAACAAAGCAGGGCATGTGTGCCAAATGTGTAAGAAAATATTTAAATATGTTTGTTCTATGTAAAAGTTGGAAAACAGCTTGCCTATTATGTTTTGTCTGATCTGTACCCTGGACTTCGTCTTATGGAGCATCTGAGCTTGATTGGACTTTATAGTGCCCTTCTTTTATTTGTAGACCTAAAATAAATTTTAGTTTTTACTTGCTAATGTTTAGTTAGCCCGCCTGTCTATAAGGGCAGGGGCTATCTCTATATATTCCTTTTTTATTCTTGATTTTGAGGCAAAGTGATCCATTTAAATTGCTCTTACTTAAGGCTACCTAATAGGTCTGTTAAAATCAAGGGATTGTGGGACAAACCACTTTGGGGAGACATTACAAAGGAAATACAGTTGCCTCATGAAATGGTAAAGACAAGTAAAAGAAAGATGGACACCATGTACAAATAAATTGAATTTGTTCTGTTTTTCTTTGCTTACCAGTTAAGAAAACAGACCTGGTCCTGAAGGCTTCAGGTAGTTTTCCATCAGCTGCCACTGAGGTGCTCTGATCATAGCACCATCCCGGCCCACATCACTTCAGTATGAGCATAAAAAGTATGAAAATAAATGAAGGGATGTTTTTAATTCTGGCAGACAAATGGATTGAAGGTTGTGATTCTTTCTTTCTCTCATTTTTTCCTAGTTAATTTTCTTTTGGTGAAGTGTGAAAAGTCATTTTTTCACACGTAATTTTGTCTTCTACACCTCTATTCTAGTCTCTATGTGGTTCATTTTTTTCTTCTTTTACTTTTCTCTCTTCTCCTTTTTCTTTGACCAACAGCACTGAGTCACGATGACAGGGCTCTTTTACAGGCATTGACAGAGCGTGACTCCATTAGATTATTCTGCTGGAATTGTACGCTACTTACAGTTGCTGCTACAGTAAGTCTGATAATCAATAGAACACAAGAGCAACACTCAAGCAAAGCGACTCAGCATGACTCACTTTATAAGCCAAGCTATGGCTATGGCTTCCAATGAAGTTTCAAATCATTTCAGAAAATAAGGAACTGCACAGTTGTTGACAAACCAACACCAAACCAAAAAGAGAAGAAATAGCCTTCCTTTTTTCATTTTTGTAGTCAATTTGTAGCTTTGGTCGCCTTCTATGAATAAAAAACTTGCTAATAAATGTGACCTTAATGAACTCAACACAGAAAAAGAAATCTAAACAATGTCTATTTTTATGTTAATTAATTAAAAAAACACATTTTTCTCAATAATATATTCTTTTCTTTTTTACCTTGTCCCTTTTTCAGGGGTTGTCACAGCGAGTCAACATTTCCCATCTCACTCATCCTCTGTATCTTCTACTCTTACTCCAACTACCTCCATGCCCTCCCTCACAGCATCCATCAATCTCCCCTTTGTCTCTCTTCTCAACAACAATATAATCTTCTTAATATAATTTAAAGTTATTCACAGTGTAGCTGGGAATTAATGATGTATGTGTGATAAGGTATAATATGTAGTTAGTAAAAAATCATGGAGTCAGTGAATTTTGGACTTAAAGGTTTTTTTTTTTAACTTGCTTTGTTTTTACAATTTAAGTGAAGCCCTTGTTGGTTTAGTCCTTGTCAAATCATCTGACCAGTGTCTGTCACTGTCAGCAACAAACTTCCTTGCTCACCTGCTATTTGGTGGGCTGGTTAAAGATACAGCCTCCCCTGGAAGAGCTGGTTTGGACTATTACTTTTATTATACTATCTCTCTCAAATATGCAGAAAGTACTAGTATTCAAGTGGTAAATACAGTAAATGCCGATGTTGTCCAGACACCTCAATTTAAATGATTATACCAACCGATGCAGCCATTTTACACCTACTTCCAGCTACATCCAGTCACATATCTTCTGTTTGGCAATTACCACATCACCTACATTTATTGCAATTGCAATGCTAAAGGCATTCCACAAATAAGTATAGGAAGGAAGTAAAGGAGAAAGGAAAACAAACTACTTGTCATTGTGATCAACTGCTCTGCACTTAACCCATCACCAAAGTAAAAAGTGGGCAGTTTACGTTGGGGAGAAGTGAGTGGGGATGGTGCCATGCTCAATGGACCTCAGTGGTAACCTGGTAGCTGGTGGATCAGAAGAAAGATTCTTGCGAATATTTCATAGTTATGCTAATATTGGGTCAATATTAGCAAAAGAACTAGAAACAAATATTAATAATTGATATTTTAGGACATCCCTAGTGTTGACCATTCATATGAATCTAGGTCACAAATAGAATAATTCTGCCTTGTATGTGATAATATAGAACATAAATATATAAAAATAAGTAATACGCAACAACTTGTTCCAAATTTTGGCTATTGTAATACTACATGTCAATTTATATGACAAAACAAAGGCTTTCACTAGTTTTACAGTGAAAGTGTATATAGTGTATATATATATATGTATATATATGTGTGTGTATATATATATATATATATATATATATATATATATTATGAATGGTAAAGCCTTAAATGCGTTGTTCCAGCCCGCAAATGTGAACAGTAAGAGGTTTCAAGGACAAGATTAAATTAAAATATTCC
>JAFBJS010000068.1:30884-48073 GCA_016785265.1 Paraplagusia blochii
TGTATAAGAGACAGCGCACAGACACCAACCCACCACCAACCTACCACCAACCCACCACCAACCTACAGTCAAGAGTTCTCTAGGATCAGACCCGGAGCAGAGGATCGAATGGACCTTATATTTATATTTATACTCGGACTTTGATTATATATTAATTGACTTTGATTTTTATCATGACTGTGATTTTTAATGCTAATGCTTTGCCTGCCCGCCTGTCCGTCCTGGGTGAGGATCCCCTCCGCTGTCGATCACCCTGAGGTTTCTTCCTTTTTTCCTGTCTGGGTTTTTGGGAGTTGTTCCTCAGCCGGTGTGAGGGTCTACAAGGACAGGGGGTCACTGTCTTCTTGTATATTTTCTTGTGCATTATATGTACCATGTAACCATGTGTAAAGTGCCCTGAGGTAGCTGCGGCTATGATTTGGCACTATAAATAAATACAGTTGAGTTGAGTTGGTGGGGTCCACTGAATTGCAGCCATAGTCCCGTTTTCCGTGTCGCAATAAGTCCTGTAACACATGAGTCCTCCTGGACACAATCACACCGACACTTTGAGCGTTTCAATTCTTTATTGCTTGCATGTGCGCTCTGCTGGCACAAACTCTGTTACGCCCGTGCGTAATGCTCGCAGCCCAACTCGGGCATCTGTTCAGGTATCTAGTTCGGATGTCTCTGGTCTCACACAACCGGCATCGCCTCTCTCTCTGGTCCCGGTCCTACTTATACAGGCAGAGACCCGAATACACAAATTACTCTCACCTGTGTCTGTTGCTGCACCTGTATCGCCACTCCTGTGCGCTCTCTGCTGCCGCTGATGGCCAACCTTCGCCCCGCCTCTATATCCTACATCGCAGGACTGAGGCCGACAACAAGTCCGGCCGACCGAAAATGAAAGTCCGCCACAGACATCCAAGCCCCTGGTCTGTGGAGCGGTGTGTGGTTGGAGCAGAGGGTGAAGGGCCGTCCCAGAAGATAATAACGTAGGGCTCTGACCGCCCAGCAGATAGCCAGACACTCTTTCTCAACTATGCTGTATCTCTCTTCCCGGTCAGACAGTTTCCGACTGATGTACACTGACGGCCGGTCGGCTACGCGCTCGCGTTGGGACAGCACAGCCCCTAACCCTCTGCTGGATGCGTCAATTCCTTCAGGGTCCGTGACATGAACGACGTTCCCTGGTCTGTCAGAATCTCATTTGGGATCCCAATCCGCGAGATAACCTGGAAAAGCGCATTTGCAACACTCTTTGCAGAGATGATACGCAGCGCCACGGCTTCCGGATATCTCGTGGCATAGTCCACCATGACCAGGACAAACCTGTACCCCAGGGCACTACCATAAAGCGGCCCAATGAGGTCCATTCCTATTCGTTCAAACGGAACCTCCAAAAGCGGCAACGGCCACAGAGGCGCTCTTGGTGTGGCAGGCAGACTTACTCTCTGACACTCGGGGCATGCGAACAGAAATGGCACACATCCTCCCTGAATCCCAGGCCAATAGAAATGGTTGGTGACACGGCTCAATGTTTTCTCGCAGCCCGTGTGTCCAGCCATTGGATGATGATGAGCCACTCGGAGAATCATCTCCCGGTGACTCCTCGTCACCAACAGCTGAACACATTCGCCATCAATTTTAGCCACTTGGTCAAAGGCGTTTCGCAAACTGTCGTCACATGCTTGTTTTAAAGGAAAATCCTCTGCCCTCAACACTGCATTCCAAATTATTATGCCAAATGTGTTCAACAGTGGTACGGTAAGGTTTTTTGTTTGTCATTTTAAACTCCTGAATGATAATGTGTATCATGGCTTTGTATATCACTGAAACCAAGAAATTGTTTTATGTTGGGATCAAGGACTGACTTCATTGCGATCATTGCACTTTTGAGAAAAATGTAGCTGTTCCAGGACTCTTTCTAACAGGCAAATGCGTCTGATAAAAGAAGCAGTTGTAAAAAGGCCCCAACACAGCAGCAGACAAGTTTTTGAAGCTGCTGGTTCGTCCAACGTGACCCGGACAACAAGATGCAGGGTCCTCCAGGGTTTTGCAGCAGTGCATAAGCAAACGTTTCGACCTCCACTATCCACTGTACATAAGCAGAAAGGCTCCATTTGGTCGGGCAATACCTGAAGACTGACTTCAAAACTATTCTGGTCACCCATGAATGTCGTGCAACCCTCAATGGTCCAGATGGATGGAGTAGTGGATGCTTGGTTGAAGGCCACCCCATCCAAACAAGGCTACGGCGCCATCGAGGAGGTGGTGGAGTGATGTTTTGGGCTGGTATCATGGGGAGAGATGTTGTTGGCCCTTTCAGGATACCAAACTGTTCCACAAAGGGCCACTGTGGATGCAGGTTTTTGTTTTAACCAAGCAGCAGCACACCTATGTGCTCTTGGGTGGTTGGAACAAAAACCAGCAGCCACACCGGCCCTTTGTGGAACAGTTTGGACACCCCTGCCTTAGGGTGGGAAGATGACATCCACAATGTACGTGGAGTTCCTCAAAGAATACTTTCTGCCATGGTTGAAAAGGAAGAATCCAGCTTTTCAGAACAAGATAATTTTCATGCATGACACTGCACTGTGCCATGCTGCAAAGAATACATCTGCATCTCTGGCTGTAATGGGCATCAAAGGAGACAAAGTTATGGTGTGGCCCCCATCCTCCCCTGACCTAAACACTATTGAGAACCTTTGGAGCATCATTAAGAAAAGTGTTTATGATGGTGGGATGCAGTTCACATCTCAACAACAGCTCTGGGAGGCTATTCTGTCTTTGTGCAAGGCTTTTCCAGCAGATACTATCCAAAAACTGACAAATTCAATGGATGGAAGACTTAAAAAGGTCAATTTTAACAAGGTAACGTATGTTCAGATGTGACTTCACTTGTGATAATGTTTAGATTTAATTAGTGCTTGATTTCAGTTACATTTCAGTCAGACGTGACCTGCTAATGTTTATAATAATTATTTGGAACGCAGTGTAAACACTCTGGCGCCCTGAGCCACTGCCACCGGCTCAACCTGCACACGGCCCCGCTGCATGGTACCATCGGACCCTGTGTTCGCGCTGGGCACCTAGCCCAAGCTACCCTCTCAAGAAGACCATGGACAGGATCCATATAAATTACTAAACCCCGGCCAGTCAGTCCCTGAAACTAAAGAGTGTACCAAACGGGAGCCCCGCTAAAAGACTGCTGACTACCTGAGTCCACTATCGCCTGATGTTACCTCCTCGGAACTGATGTCGGTGATCCTCGAGGGAGTATCCCAGTCGGTCCAAAACAGCTTTTCGGACGTCCTGGTAGCTCCCCCTCACTGCTGCTGGAAGCGCCAATGCCGCTGTCTGCGTGTCCCAGGCTGTGGCTTCAAACATGTCCATAAACAGCTGTGGGCCATCTGTCGAATTCAGTCTTTGATGTGTCAAAAAATGAGAGGGAGCCAGGCAAATTGGGGGAGGACACTGTCGCCAGCTGCTCACGCTGCGCTTCAGCGTGGTCCTTGAACATAAGCGCAATCTCCCCCATCATCTGTGCTAGAGTTGCGACTTGTCGATCTGCATCTTGGTCATCGTGGTCTTGAGTTTTGTGTGGTCGGTTTTTTGGAGTGTTCGCAGCAAAACATCGTTTGACTGCCATCCATCATGGTTGGTTCTCTTCCGGTTGGGAAGTTACTTGGGACGTTCCTCTTCCGTCAGCAACTTGTTCTTGTAATTTTGTTTCGGGTTTTTGTATAAGTGTTTCCGCAATATGTAAATTTGTCTCGGCGATTGTAAACGTGTTTCCGGAGTTTGTAAAAGTGTTTTCATAAATGTATTTTTGTTTCAATTTGTTTTCTGAAATGTAATTTTGTTTCGGAGTTTGTAAAAAATGTTTTTTTAAAAGTAATTTTGTCTCTGGTTTTGTAAAACTGTTTTCATAAATTTATTTTTGTTTTAGCGTTTGTAAATGTGTTTTCATAAATGTATTTTTTTCTTAGAGTTTCTACATTTGTTTTGTGAACTGTAATTTTGTTTTTGTATTTGTAAACGTGTTTTGCACCTCAGGGCCACCGTAAACCACCAAGTCACAAGTCATAAGCTCTGCCTCACTGCCTGATACAAGCTTCTACCCTCAGTCTCACTCTCTATGTTCTGCATCAAACTGAAGTACTCCCTCTATACAGCTACTTTACATAGAGCAAATAGTAATGGGTCCTGGAGCAATAGCAAAACAGCAAATTTTGTGGAGATGAAACAATCTTAGTCTGTCTGTGTGGGTTGCGCTGTCTTTTTGTTTATCATACATTTTGGACTTAAGGAGAACCTTTCATTGGAGGTAATTTTCATTTAATTAATTTAGATTGTATTTGTAAGGGGCTGGACTGAATTTGTTGTTTTATTAGTATTTTTAATAAGAAATTGTGATCCAGGGACGAGTGGGTTGACAAAGCAGGGCTGCTGTGGAACAGTTTGCACTTGCAGGTTGGTTGCGAAGGCCTTTGTGTCTTACGGAAAAAATATAAAAATATATATATAGAAAGACTTACCTCAAACTACTCAAATGCTTTCCTGCTGTCATCAGATGCAAAGCAAGCACTAGACCAGTGGTTCTTTACCTTGTTGGAGCTACCGAACCCCACCAGTTTCATATGCGCATTCACCGAACCCTACTTTAGTATGGTGAGTTGGTGTGTCTTTACCTCTGCGATGTCTTGACCTCTGTGGCAGAGGCTCCATCGAACCCCTGAGACCGACTCACCAAACCCCTAGGGTTCGATCGAACCCAGATTAAGAACCACTGCTCTACACAATGCTACAACCACCTATACTGACTACCAGCTTGCTCACGGACTAGAGAAAGCTCAAATACATCTGCCAGATGGGCTGGCTGATAGTTGTTTTATTTTTTTATATTGATATTTGTAATTAAGCTTAAAAGGAAAAAGACAGGATGCAGAGCTAGAGGTGGCAGAGTTAAATATACTGAGGTTCTCTTTAGGGGGGACAAGGATGGACAGGATCAGGAACAAGGTAATTAGAAGGACAACACAGACAGGAAGGTTTGGAGAAAAAGCTAGAGAAGCCAGATTAAGATTTGGACATGTACAGTGGAGGGACAGTGAATATATTGGGAGAAGAATACTAGAGATGGAGCTACCAGGTAAGAAGAGAAAGGCCAAAGACGAGATATATGGATACTGTGAGGGAGGACATAGAGGTAGTTGGAGTTAGAGTTGAGGATACAGAGGACAGGTTAGATGGGAATTGTTGACTCGCTCTGGCAAACTCTGCGAAAAGGGATAAACTAAAAGGAGAAGAAGTAATTAAGCTTAAATATAGAGGTTATAATATAGAGCTTGTTTCACATTTCACAAATATCTGATCATTGTCATCCTGTTCCTTTGTTTGCGTGTAACCCTGTATGAAGACCCAGCTGTGTGTGTCCAATGAAGGTTCTGAAAAATGAAGGTTTTCTGCCAGAAAGATCTCCAGCACTGAGCAGATTTTCCTATTTACACACATACACTAAACAATACATCAGTCTTAATACACTTCTACTTTCACTCACTTAGTCCAACTCCATGGTTGCATTTCTGAATTGTCTCTCTTCCACCTTCACCTGGCTTTCCCTCCCTTTCTCCCACCCCCACCTACTCATCTTTGCCAGACTCGCTCATGGGGGGGTAATTATGGCATGACTGTCACAATGACTGTGTGAAGGGTTCTGTGTAGCCTTGACACATATTCAATGCAGGCTTTTGTGACTTAATGGAGGGGCATAATAAATGATAGTGGGGGAGAAGATATAGGGAACATGGGAAGAAAAATGGGCGTGAGCAACAGCAGTGGGTCACTGCTGTGTAGAATAAAAAAAAAAAAGAGAAACGAATAAGAAAGATAGGACAGATGGGTGAAAGGCAAGGGCACTGGTAAAAAAGGTAACCATAGGTAATTATTTAGAAAACAGCAGGAGGGAGGCCAGCATTTCACAGTCTTCAGAAAGGGAGGTCAATTATTTTGTCTGTGATAATAGTTTATTTCACTTTTTAATTTTATAAGTAAATGACCTATGAACTGCATCTCTGTATTTCTCTAATATAGGGAAAATTTTAAATTAGAGCATGCTGCTTTACACATGTAAAGATTATCAAACTAATAAAATATAATAGTAATTATCATGGAAATAGTGGTGTCCAGAGTTAGCTTCCTCGGCAAGACTTGGGAAGTTGGTGCCTTCCAGTGGCCTCACCACCTGGAGGGAGGTTCATAAGGAGATAGTATAGTGCAATGTTATTGTGTTACAGAAGCAGCTAAGTGGATGGAAATTTAGTCTTAAAAACAATAAAAACTTCACTGTCACTGTCAATAAAACCATGCAAAATGGCCAGAAATCAGCTCAAACTTAATTATGAGCCTTTTTTGTTGTTAAAAGTCTGCTTCCACTTAATCTACTTAAAAAAAAAATCAGCTCTGAAATTAAACTTAATGAGCCTTTTTTGTTGTTATTATATTTGTCCAGATTAACGTAGATTATGTGGAAGCAGACTTTTAAATGGACAATGAATTAAAGAAAGAGTGGTCTAATAATTTTTTTCCATGACTATATTATTCTCACGTTAGCATCTTTAAATACAATTATCTTTTGTTTTAATTACTATATATTTTTTATGTCATTGCTCATGATGCCAACACTACTTTGGAGATCTACTGGTAGATCCCGATTGGGCACCCCTGCCCTAGAACAATGTGGTGGGTCATCAACGCCATGCTTCCTTGAAATGGGTCCTGGGTCTAGAAAAATTACTAGTCAACAAGAGTGTGTAAATGGTATTGTTACTGTGCTTTTTGGTTCAGTAATAATTACAATAATTAGTTAAAATATTTAAATGACTGAAATGATATAAGAAGTGTTTCTACTGTTTTATTTCCTAGATCCTGTAAAAATTACATTGTTCAGGAGGTTTTTATCAAATAAGTTGCTTTTTATGTAACTAAGAGAACTTGCTTCTCAGTTTCAAGATGTCTAGTGACCCATTGTCTAGAACAAAGAAAGTTAGAAAACAAACATGTCATAGGTTTGTGTCTGTGCATTTACTTAACTCTACTATGACAGACTAAGTAAACATAAAAAGTATTCATATATTTTTCCAGTGTTGGGGATATTTTAACATATGTAAAACCCAATCAATTAACTGTTTTAATAACAATAATACAAACATGAAACTTTTATCAGAAACTTAGCAGTGAACCCAGTTACACAAAAACACTGACCAAAGATTCACATTTAGATAACTTGATTAAAATGAGCCTCACACATAAGCATAAGCATACGGCGTCAGAAATGCTAAGGATAAAAGAGCAGTCAGAGACAGAAATGCAGTTCAAACACCAGGGCAGAGACAAGACATAACTGAGGATGGAAGGCAGGTCAAATTGGGAGGACAGGAGATCATGGCAAAACAAAGCACAGGTTTCGTTACCACAGGTCAGTTTTCACAGAAGAGCAGGTCGGTCCAGAAGGGCACAAGAAACAAGCAAAAATCACAGCTATACAGAGACGTTACCGGACAAGCAAGCTCAGGACAATACGATGGAGAGTCATGAAAAATCAGACAAAGAGTCTCTTCCACAGCAACAGAACCCAACTCTGCCAGAGTCTTGAACAGATGATCCAGACCCTTGCTGGTCCAGAGAACCTCCCCAAAGTCCCGAAACTTGATCGCCCAACCTGAGTTGCTCAGAATTATCAATATGGAACTGAGCGATTAAATCAGGTCCAAACTGTGCCGAAATGGCACCCAGGAACACTCCTCTGGACCTTTGCCCTCCCAGTCCACAAGGTACTGGATACCCTTTCACGACGTCAAGAACGGATAAGCCGATTCACAGAGAAGGCCTCTCCGCCACCAATATTGCAAGGGGGAGGCAGAGGAACAGGATCAGGGACAAACTCATTGGAAACCACTGGCTTAATCTGTGACATGTGAAAAGTGAGATGTATCTTCATAGATGGGGCCAAAGTCAGGCGCACAGCAGCAGGTTTCACAATCTTCTCAATGGGAAATGGTCCCACAAACCTCGGAGCCAACTTATTGGACTACACACGAAAAGGAATGTCCCGGGTTGATAACCACACCTGTCCCACACGGTACTCGGGAGACAGAGGCCGACGCCTTTTGCATGACGATCCAGGGAACAAAGCAGAGCCTGCCGAGTCTTCTTTCACACATTGTGAACTGGGGGCCACAATCTGACACCACATCTCGGGGATTTCAAGAAGTTGGAACACATGACGGATCATCAGTTGGGCAGTGTCTTTGGGATACTGCAGGGATTCAAGGAGGCTTTATTGTCATTGCAACATATGATAGACATATGATGATTGAAATACAATGTTCAAGAAAGAGAACAGGAGAGAGAGAGAAGAGGAGAGAAGAGGAGAAGCAATGCAGTAACAATTTGCAGCGTGAGATTATTGTGAGTGAGAGCATTACAGTGACATGGAGATGGAAAAAGTTTACACCAGAATTCAACAGTTTGACAGCTTCGGGCAAGAAACTGTTCCTCAGTCTGGTAGTCCTTCTTTTAATACTACGTAGTCTCCTGCCTGAAGGGAGGCTGACGAACAGAGAGTTTGCTGGTTGGGTGGAGTCTTTCATTATGCAGGAGGCCCGTTTCCTGCATCTGATGTCGTAGATTTCTGTGGTGAAGGGGAGGCTGCGTCCTACAGTTCTCTGTGCAGCCTTCACTACTCTCTGCAGAGACTTTTTCTCTGCTACCGTGCCACACAGTGATGCAAGATGACAGTACACTTTCAACCACGCATCTATAGAAGGATGTTAGGACTTAGCTCCTGAGTCGTGCACACCTCAGCCTCCTGAGGAAGTAGAAGCGTTGATGGGGTTTCCTGATTAGACAGGAGGTGTTGGTCTTCCAGGTGAGGTCGTCTGAGATGTGTGTGCCCAGGTACCTGGAGCTGGAGACAACTTCTACCGCTGTTCCTTCAATGTACAGAGGAGGGGGAAGCTGCCCCTCCTGTAGTCAATGATCATCTCCTTGGTCTTATTCACATTTATGCAGTGTTTTTTTTTCCCCTGCACCAGCTCTCCAGGTGCATAACCTCCCGCCTGTAGTCGAACTTGTCGTCGTTGATGATTTGTCCAACCACAGCTGTGTCATCTGTCACGATGAGGCAGCCTGGGGTTCAGAGCTTTGCAGTCGTGTGTCAGCAGGGTGAACAGGAGGAGGCTCAACACACATCCCTGGGGGCAACCAGTGCTGAGCTTGATGGAGGAAGAGGATATGCCATTGATCTTTACAGACTGCGGCCTGTCTGTTAGGAAATCCAAGACCCAGTTGTAGAGGGTGGAGGGTAACCAGTTTCTGGACCAGTGACTGGGGGATGAAAGTGTTAAAAGCCGATGTGAAGTCCACAAAGAGAAGATGGACATAGGTATCCTTCCTCTCTAAGTGGGGGAAGGAGAGGGCGTCTTCTGTGGAACTATTGCTCCGTTATGCATATTGGTGTGCATCCTCAGCGATGTGGATGGTGGCCTTGATCTGGGTCATGACCAGCCGTTTGAAGCATTTCATGACTATCAGGGTAAGGGCTACCAGCTGGTAGTCATTCAGACCTGTCACTGTGGATGTTTTGGGGATGGGAATGATGGTGGCGGTCTTAAGGCAGCGGGGGACCTGCGCCTGCCGGAGGGAGGTGTTAAAGATGTCTGTCAGAATTTTTGTCAGCTCGTTTGCGCAGCCCTTCAATAGCCAGGACCAGCAGCTTTGTGTGGGTTGATCCTCCTCACTTCCGCTGTGGTCACACTGGGTGGCACTTCTCCTGGTGGCGGGGTAAGTCTGGTGCTGCGGGGGGCGTTTGGATCCTCAAAGCGGGCGTATAACCTGTTGCGAGAGTCAGGCAGAGAGGAATCAGTGGGGTACTGTGCATTCCTGGTGTTGTAGTCAGTGATGTACTTGACTCCCATCCACATGATCCGAGGGTCGTTGGACATGAAATGCCCCAAGATCCTTTCGGCCCTCCTTATGCCGGCGTTCAACACTGTTCTTGCCGCTCTGAGTGCCACTCTGTCACTGGTCCTGAAAACAGTATCCCTGACTTTCAGCTGAGACCTCACCTCTACATTAAGCCAGGGTTTCTGGTTAGAATGAACAGTTATTGTTCAAGTGACACATCCGGCTTAATGTTACGAGACCCCAGTCTATAAGACAGAACGAAATTGAACCTCGCATAGAACAGATACCAACAAGCCTTTCTAGCATTGAGTCTTTTGGCTGACTTAAGATATTCGAGGTTCTTGTGACCTGTCCACACTATGAAGGACTACTTTGAACCTTAAGCCAGTGTCTCCACTCCTCCAGAGCCTTTTTGACTGCTAACAGTTCCCTGTTACAAATGTCATAATTCATCTCTAGAGGAGATAATCGCCGAGAGTAAAAGGCGCATGGTTGCAGTGTCTGATCCACCTCAGGCACTGGGAGAGCACCGCCCCAACACCGACAGTTGATGCACCAACCTCCACGATGAACTGTCCCTCTGGGTCTGGCATAATCAGTCTTCCATTCATCCCCTTCCCTTCTCCAGACCAAATGATAGGCATTTTGCAGTTCTAACTTGGTAAACATTGTTGCTCCCTGGAGAAACTCGAAGGCAGAGGCTTGGTGGTAAAGGGTGAAGGGTAACAATTTTTAACTGTTAACTCATTAAGCACTCTGTAATCAATGCAGGGCCGCAGAGATCCATCCTTATTCTTCACAAAAAAGAAACCTGTCCTCGCAGGCGAAGAGGATGGGGAATAATCCCTGCAGCAAGTGCTTCTTGAATATAATCTTCTACAAGAGTAATTGCTTCTTGTCTCAAATCAATTGCACAGTCATAGTCATGATGAGGAGGCAGAGAGGACGCTTGTGCCTTGATGAAAACCGGAAAAAGTCTTGGTAAACCCCTGGGACTCCTTTCACATCCTCTGGCTGTACAGGAACTTGGGAACAAAAGGTAGACGCAACACAGCGCTTTGAACATGCTTGACTCCAATCTGTGATCAGCTCTGTCTCCCAATCAACATGAGGGTTATGGAAACTCAACCAAGGAAAACCTACTGTAGAATAAGTGGAATCTGAGGTAATGACATCAGCTGGAATTAAATGTGTTCAGAGGGGACACCGGCAATCGTTAAGTGCAACGCATGTAGTTACATCATCAAACACATGTCCACCCAGGGCTCGAGCCGGTTGCAGGTGAGAACTCTTCAAACTTTATGTTTAACTTTCTAACTAAATTCTCATCCATAAAGTTTGCCTTGGCTCCAGAATCAAGCAGAAAGGCAATCAGATGTTCATTGCCTTCAATCTCCAAAGTTCCTCTAAGGAGCAGACTCTTACTTTGAAGGGGACTTATCTGACTTGTGCTCACCAGGACCCCCTTACTCACTAGCGAGCACCTCCTTTTACTGGACACTGGTTCACAAAATGTCCCTCTCCACCACAGTACAAGCAGAGACCAGATCTGCGCCTTCTGTTTCTGTTCCGGATCGAGAGCTGAGAGCTTGCTGCCGAAATAGCCTCTCTGTCACTCTGATAAGCAGCAGCCTCTCTAAGGCAACGGGAAGGAACAGCACCTCTCTCCCTGACCCCCCTTTGAGCCATTCTGCGTGCCTGGAAGCGAGAGTCTATTCGCACTGTGATCTCAATAATCACATCTAGAGAAGTTGGAACATCATGTGAAACTAATTCATTGAGAATAGAATCTAACAAACTGTTCATATATGCCTCGATCAATGCAGATGAATTCCAGGAATGAATTCAATGGAAAATCTGCAACTGACCAGTTACCCTGCTTCAAATTTATTGTCGCTTCATTTGGACATCACTAGGCAGAAGACACAGGCAAAAATCACAGGCAAACAGGGTCGGTACCACATAAGCAGGCTCAGGACCAAACACTGGAGAGTCATTAAAAATAAAGACAAAAGACAATCTGGCAACTTTGCTCAGCCACAGGTGAGGTTAAATATTTAGACAATGGGCAAAGTTGCCACCCGGTTGGACAAACAGAACAAGTAGACTCGTTGCCTGATTGATTACAGAGACCCATGTGATCATGCACACACCAAAAGGAGGGAAAACATTTAAAGCAACAGACACACACCCACAGAACCATGACAATCTTATTTGATCACTAACCTTGTACTGGTTGGTGGCCATAATTAGTAATGCGGTAATCAAAAATGGTGTCTTTAACCAGCTCTCAGACAATCCTACTTGGTGGTCACATATCAGGGACACATTAGATGAAGCAAAAGGAGTATTTGGAAGGAAAATAATAATAATAATAATAATAATAATAATAATAATAATAAAAACATATATATCTGATTACTTCTATCAGATACTTCTAAACTTCTATATCTGATTACTCAATCAAACTGCAGGCCATGGCTAAAAATGGTATATTGTATTCAAGACTAACAGAGAGAAAACACAGCTGTGAAAAATAAATTATTTTGCAGGTAATTGTCCAGGCATACAGTACTATCAAACCCTATTCACCTCCTCTGGGGGTTTACCACATTGTTCACTGAATTTGCCTGTATAAAATCAATAAGGCAAATGGCACCAGATGGTTTTACTGGTAAAGGATTAAACTATAAATTAAGTGACCAGGCATGATGTGCGCTTCACAGTAGTGCACCAGTAATATGCCCCATAACAATACTAATTTTAGTATTTATAGCAACATTTTTTCTGCTTCAGTTGAAGGAAGAAATGTGTTGCTGCCTAAGACACAAATCTCTTTCCATCTAGAACAATCTTTCATTTTCATCATTTACAACTCCCTACTGACTCAACATTTACTGAAACAAGGTTCTGACATCGCCAACAAAGGCCAAGCTATTGAATCACACAGTCACTAATGACCTCATTTTCTAGCAATGATACACATGAATGCAGTCTCACATGAACAGATATTCTCTGTATTCATAATATACTGTATCATATGATGATGCGTAGGGGGGCTGAAAGAGGCCTGCTTTATGATACTGTGTGCTGGAAATCAGCAAGTATTTTGTGTGGTGTAATAAACAGATGATGTACTGTGGTTAGACTCTTTTTTTTAAATTTTTTTTTGAAGAGTTCATACTTCATGAATCACAGGTTTTGTGTGAGAACAACATGCATACTTTTTTCATACAAGAAAAATAAAAAAACTAAAGGTAGAGGTTGGTTGTTTTCAATATACTACACATGAAGATATTTACAGGGTTTCTTCCACCTGCTCCCTTTTTGACACATATAACAATGTCATCTGTAAATACCATGATCAACCAACTGACCTCATCTGTCACCTTAGAAAACAAAGGCACTCAGGGCTGATCACTGGGGTTACCCCATCCCTGAGGCGGATGATTTGCTGCAGGGACACAGAAGGTAGTGTCTGAAGAAATGATCATATTTATTGTATGATATTATTCCAGTTGGCATACCACCTGCAGGGAGGATCACAGTGTGGTGCAGTGTGATTTGGGTGGCGGTCATGAAAACTACTACCCCGTGACATGGTAACAGATAAAAGGATGAAGATGAATAGTATTTTGAAAAAAAAAGAGAAAGAAATCATGACCCTGCCAGACACATTGTTTGGTTCTAGGTATAGGTAAATCCAAGCGTAGGTATGGCAAAATTGTTGTTCATGTCGGTGTTAATGACATACGACTTTGCCAATCGGAAATTACTAAATTAAGCATGGACTCTGTTAGTTCAGTAGCTAAAACGCTATCTGACTCGGTAGTTTTCTCTCGCCCCCTCTCCAATTCAGCTAATGATGATGTTTAGCCGCACAGCATCACTGAACTGCTGGCTGTCGAGGTGGTGTCCCTTAAATGGAGTAGGTTTTAAATATAGATGCTCCCCTAAATCTGGGAGCATCTATAATTTTTTTGAAAATCGTGTATTCAGTCTGTCCCACCAAAGTGGGAAGACAGTTTTAATTGGCATAGTTTATCGTCCTCCCGGCCCTTACTGTGATTTTCTCTCAGAATTCCCAGAGTTTCTTTCAGATCTAGTCCTCAAAACTGAAAAGGTGGTTATTGTTGGGGATTTTAATATCCATGTAGATATGGAAAGCGATAGTTGTAGCACTGTATCAATTGTGGAACTTTTCTTTTCTACACCGCTTATGGTGGCCTACAGATCCAGCTGTAGTCCTCATGTGAGGCCTTTGGCTGGACCTTGGGTTCCAGATATGCTGCTGTAAGTTAAGAATGCTGGAGGCCCCGTGGCATCAGGAGTTCCCTGGACCAGACCTGGAGCAGATGGACTCCAAATGGATTTTTTGATCTATATTACGTTAACTTGTAATTGGACCTCCTAATTTGTAATACATGATAATTAGCTGATGTTATAGTGCCACTGTTTTGCCTGCCCGCCTGTCCCTGAGGTTTTAAAATCCTGTTGCTAGTTTACAAAGCTTTAAATGGCCTTGCCACTTCCTATATCTCTGACATACTGTCTCTATATACCCCTACCCGAGTCCTCAGATCTGCTGCAGCCCACTTACTGGCGGTCCCATACCCTCCACCCTAGAGGATCGGGGATGCTGTCTTCATGCACTATGCATCCAGTAGATGGAATGCATTACCACAGGACATTAGAGAGGCCCCACTCAAAACCCACCTCTATAACATTGCCTCCGCATATCTCCACCAGCCCTGGCAGAGGGCTCCCCTGGTGGCCGCAAGATCTGTCTGAGGTTTCTTCCTACAAGAGAGTTTTTCCTTACACCTGTTGCCCCCAAGGGAAGTCCATGCGCTATGAGAGAGAACGCTGGTAAACCAGAATCTCTTAACTCGTTTGCTCTCATAGACTTGCATCTAAATCATCAACCTGTCTGTTAGACCCTATCCCCACTGGACTCTTTAAGGAAGTGTTTCCCTTAATCAGTACTACCTTATTAGATATAATTAATCACTCCCTCACAATAGGTTGTCCAGGGATTTTATCTAATTATAGGCCCATCTCTAATTTGGTTTTCATTTCTAAAATTTTGGAGAGAGTCGTTGCTAACCAACTCTGTGACTTCCTCAATTGCAATAGTCTATTTAAGACCTTCCAGTCAGGCTTTATGGTCAATCATAGCACTGAAACTGCTCTGGTCAGAGTTACTAATGACCTTTTAATGGCATTCCATAATATTGGGAAAGTTAGGCAGATACTTCCCCTAGAGGCAGCTGAAAAGCTGGTCCATGTCTTTATTACTTCCAGGCTGGACTATTGAAATTCATTGTCAGTTGGATGCACGGCCAGGTCTCTGAGAAATCTAGAGCTTATCCAGAACACAGCAGCCCGTGTTCTGACTAAAACTAGGCAGAGAGACCATATTTCCCCGGTCCTCGCCTCTGTTTATTGGCTCTCAATATATTTCAGAATTTAGTTCAAAATCATATTGCTTACTTATAAGGCACTTCATGGTCTAGCACCTTCTAGTCTGGTGGAGTTGATTAAACCGTATCAACGGTGCAAAACACAGAAGCAAAATTAAATTGCAGAAAACATATTTACAAACTCTGAAACAAAAATACATTTATGAAAACAAATGTACAAACTTTTAAACAAAAATGCATCCATGAAAACACTTTTACAAACTCCGGAAACACGTTTACAAACCCAGAGACAAATTTATATATTGATGAAACACCTTTACAATAGCCTGAAACATTACAAGTTGCAGACAGAAGGAGAACGTCCTAAGTAACTTCCCCAACCGAAAGAGAGCATATCTGATCGACAGTGGGGTACTTGAGTAGATTTTACAGCATCTAGCAGTCGTGTAAAAAAAAACACCCCTTCGATTTCATGAAACCCCCCCAAGACAATTAACCAACAATTAATCACATAGGACACATTGGATAGGACGATATCCAGTTTTTCTGCCTTCAACCTCGTCCGCTTCAAGACTCAGGGCTGCTTTTTGGTTCATTGCCATCTCACTCACAGTTTATCATTTTTAGATAAACATTGGATTGATTGTGCGAAATGGCAGTGATCTGAAATCTTAAAGGGGGAAAACACTTACGTTGTTTCCCCCTACTGGACACACCAGAAGGAGCCTATGTACTCCTGTATCCCGACTGCACAGAGGTGATCCATGTGCCTGAGTCAGAAAGGCCATTCAAATTGGCTGACAACAAAAGAGAACTGGGAAGCCATATGGCAGAATTACCTCTTTAGATAGATAGATAGATAGATAGATAGATAGATAGATAGATAGATAGATAGATAGGTAGATAGATAGATAGATAGATAGATAGATAGATAGATTTTTTAGATTTTAAATATGGTACTTTATTAACACAATCCAGGAAAGAACAGAGGTCATCCAGTCAGCAGCATAAAAAACAACCAGTGTGACTGTCGCACGCTCTACTGACATGAATCCAAGACACTTTCATCAACAAGGTCAAGATTGACAACAAGTCAAATTATTAAACATGGTACACAACAGACGTGATCCAACATCAGTACAAAACAAACAACCGCAGTGTAGCTGTTACACTCCACTAAAACTTAGGAAATCATTTAATGGCCATATCATAATGAACTGCCCTCCTTCGCTCCGGCACCACCGATGTTCAGGTGTCAGAGATGAGTTTAACTCGGAGCATCTTCTTTGATTTAGCGGCCAGTTTATGCAGCCTGAAAACCTCTTGGTCTGTCAGGGTGGACTCTGTCCTATGTCTTAAAAAATATCTGACAGAAGTGTGAAACCCCTCCAGATCTGGGAAATGTTCCAGTAAATCCACATTCCTACATCCCTTAGTCTGTCTCAGGAATAAAGCTATTTCTGCTGCAGAGTATGCCTGGGTCTGGGACACGGGAGGCAGGTCATTGTCATCTGACACACACTCCTCTCCGCCACTGTCCTCAGATGTCGGACCCTCCTCCGGTGCAACCATCCTTGTTTTCTTTTTCCAACGAGTCATGTCCAGACCCGCCTCCCTGGACTCCGTACCTGGGGGGGGTCGACCTCCCTTCGAATCCACAGCCTCACCATCACCGTCACTGCTGTCGGAGGTAGCTGCCACATACTCAAGAGTCCCTGTCTCCATACGTCCATTTTTGGCCTCTACTCCTACGGGCCGCACTTTCTTTCTCTTCTTCCTGCTCCTGCACCCCGACTCCTGGCTGACCTCCCCTCC
>JAFBJS010000071.1:0-13832 GCA_016785265.1 Paraplagusia blochii
ACAATTTTAACCACCAAAATGTTAATAACTAAGTATTTTAAGACAAATTGATGCGCTTTTAGTCATTTTTGAAAAACTTTTATTTTTGGAGATTACTTCTGGATCTTATGAGGACAATATTTCACAGTGATCACTAGTCTGCAAACCCAAAAATAAAAAAAATTACAATTTTAACCACCAAAATGTTAATAACTAAGTGTTTTAAGACAAATGAATGCATTTTTAGTCATTTTTGAAAAACTTTTATTTTTGGAGATTTCTTCTGGATCTTATGAGGAGGAGATTTCTGAACGTATGAGGACAGCATTTACTGTGATTTGACCCATTCAGACTATAAAGCTGAATATGTCCCATCCAACATCCCTCCAGCCTCGTATAAGTATAACGAGTTTCATTTGATGTTATTCTGAAAATCAGTTTTTTCGTTTTTTCACTATGATGACAGGATGAGGAAAAGGCTGAAGACGAGCTGGCAAAGAAGAGAGCCGCGTTCCTGCAGAAGCAGCAGAAGAAAGCTGAAGAGGCTCGGATACGGAAACAACAACTGGAAGCAGAATCTGAGCTGAAACGAGATGAATCTCGGTAAAGAAGTTCTCAGCTATGACCACCGTGGAGGTTCCACACAGTTTAGAACGGTTTAAACCAGGTGATTTATTCCACTGACAGACGGAAAGCTGAGGAGGAGCGGCAGCGAAAAGAGGACGAGAAGACACGGAGGGAGCTGATAAAGCAGGAGTATCTGAGGAGGAAGCAGCAGGAGATGTTGGAGGAGCAGGGACTGGTGAAGCCCAAGACTCCCAAACCCAAGCAGAAACACAGACCGAAGCCCGTGCTGAGAGAGGAGTCCTCCAGTGACAACTTCTCCAAGGGCTCGTCCACACGTGAGACTTTTCCCAATTTTTATTTTAATGTAACTTAAGTGTCACCTGGTAATGATTAATCATTAAGACTGAAAGTCATCAGAACATTTCTTTCATGTTCTCCTCAGCTGACAACCTGAGCACGGCCCAGTCTGGGTCCAGTCTGTCTCTGGCCTCTGCTGCAACTAACGAGGCCGACAGTGTCAACTCTGGAGGAGCTGGATCCCAACGGTAACAACATTCACTCCTCATTGTTTCAGACCTGTTTTTTTTTTTCCATTTTGACTAAATGTCTCCAATTCTTCCAACCGTGTCCAGCTGTGACTCTGTGGAGTCGTTTCCTGGCAGTCGTAACAACAGTCGAGCTGCGGAGAGAGACTGGGACAACGGGTCCACGGCTTCGTCCATCACATCCTTGGCTGAATATACAGGTGAGACCAAAGATCAGTTGATTCCAGAGCTGTTCCCTACACCAGTGTTGTCTAATTTTCACGGACCGGTCGTTAAGTTGTGGCAGATAAATATCCCTATAAATTAAATAAAATTAAATATCTGATTTCTTGAAATATTTTCCTACCTTTAATATCTTCCTACCTGAATTAACTGCATGGGCACAACAAGGATTTCTCAAACGTCCTAAACTTTTTTTTTTTTTTTTGCGTCACGGACCGGTTATATATTTGGTACTTTATCCACAGACCGGTTGTTAAGTTGTGGCAGATAAATACCCCTTAATAAAATAAAATTTCCGGTGTTCTGAAATATTTTCCTACCTATAAAATCTTCCTACCCGAATTAACTGTGCATGAGCACAACAAGGATTTCTCAATTTTAAATTTTCTCCTACCAGACCGGTATAAAAAGTTAGAATCTTGTGTCAATGACTCTGTGTCATTTTGAGTTTATTGTTGTTGTCTTCACTGAGAAAATATTTCCTAATCANNNNATTATTGATGATGGAATCCTAGCCATTCTATTGGTCAGTTCTTTTGTTGATATGGATATGGATCAAGTGGAAGGAATAGACAGATGGGACCAAAAGGAAACATTATTTTTCTGTGGCCCGGCACCAATTCACTCACGGACCAGTACCAGTCCCTGGCCCAGGGGTTGGGAACCACTGCACTAACCCTCCATGTGTGAGCTTTAAATACTGAAGGGAAAAAGGATATTTAGGTCAAATAATTCATGTTCAAATATTTGTCAAAAACCTGTGGCTGTGTATTTAGTTTGATTTAAACCTAGTAGTACTCTTAGTAGTACTCTGCAGAGTTACCTCGCAGTAGTATTTAAGTATTTCTGTTATAATTGTGGGTTTTTCTTCCTCCAGGTCCTAAACTCTTCAAGGAACCCAGCGCCAAGTCAAACAAGCCGATCATCCACAATGCAATCTCTCACTGCTGCCTGGCTGGAAAAGTCAATGAGCCGCAGAAGAACCAGATCCTGGAGGTTGGAGACCATGGAACTCTCAATGTTTTTCTGAAATTGTTGGGTTCTTTTGTCCTTTGTCCTCTGCCCACCACTAACAACCAACCTCTGTCTCCAGGAGTTGGAGAAATGCGAGTCCAACCACCTGATGATCCTCTTCCGTGACGGTGGTTGCCAGTTCAGGGCGCTCTACTCCTACTTCCCCGACACGGAGGAGATCCAGAAGCTGACGGGCACCGGACCCAAGAGCATCAGCAAGAAGATGATCGACAAACTGTACAAGTACAGCTCGGACCGCAAGCAGTTCACCGTCATCCCTGCCAAGACGGTGTCGGTCAGCGTGGACGCCCTGACCATCCACAACCACCTGTGGCAGCCCAAGAGGAACGCGGCGTCAAAGAAGAGCGCGGCGAAGTAGCAGGGTGGACGTCGGACTCTGGTCTGAACCGATCATCCTTCACTCATCCTGCTTGTGTTCTGGAGAGACCGCCACAGACGTCCCACCCTGAGGGACATGTGGAGGTCAGTAGGTGGCAGTGTGGAGTTGAGAAAGTCACAGGTGGTGCAAGAAAAAACATAAAAAGGTTGAGCTCCATCTGCTTCTTCTACGTCTTGGTCTCCTTCTCCATGTGATCTGGGTCCAGTCTGTCCAGGTTCGGTTTGGTTCGGTTTGGTCCACTCTGTCTTTTCTACCCAGAACTCCAACTCCAGCATGGGTGGGGTGTCGTCTCATGTGTTGGACGTTTAGTTTTCTACATAAAGTATTTATTAGTTCAGCACTGTCGCGGTGGAGAGCTCAGCTGCAGCACGAAAATTCCTCTCTTCCCTCTGAAGGTGGCGCTCCTTCAGACCAATCTGGACAAAAGGAGGACAAATTAAAAGACTTTTACTCTTCTTTTTTTTTGTCTCATGTGTCCATCTGAACTGGCATTGCCGAGTTTTGCCTCTGTGGAGATTTTTCCTCCTGAAAAGAAATCGCAAACACTGCTGCTCTGAACTGTCTCCTCCTTCTGTCCCACGTGGAGGAGACGGGTCGTCCAGTTTCCTCTCACTTTCATCTGCCTTGTTTTTTTTTTTTTTGTCTTTCACGCCCCGCGGTACTAATGTCTATTTATTCAACTGCTTTTTATGCTCAACACTGATGGTGCAGCACTGGATGTATGTACAGCCAAAATAAGTCCAAGATGGTGGACACTGTTTTTTTTAAAGGAACTTTTAATTTGACAGGTGGGAGAATCAAAGGCCTTGGTACAGTTTCTGCTTCTTGTGCTTTTATTTTTTAACGTCTAAAGTGATGATACAATCTAGAATGTCAGCAGATGTTTGGTCTGTTTATCAGAAAAAGGGATTCTACGACGTCTTCAACGTCGTTTTCTTTTAACCCTCCCTCCGTCCTCGCAGGGCGAGTCCTGAATCGTCCTCGTTTAAAGGTGCACTCGTCTCCGTCAGACCCTCTCCACCCCCCACATCCAACTGTTTCACTCGCTCACACACTCTTTCCGTGCAGGGTGTGTGTTGGACGTGATTGACAGTTTTCTGTGGTGAGGGGGCGGGGCCTGTGGTTCACTGATGTACTGGCGTTAAAGAACATTCCATCAGGGTGTTGACGGTCTCCTCTGTCCCCCCGTGTCTCCCCCTCTGTCTCTCCTCGTCGACTCTAAACCGATCAGTGCTTTTATTTTTCCGATTTCTCTCCGTTGGCTCAAAGAACAACCACACGTGTTGCACAGGCACTTTACTTTCTCCTTCAAGGGACCGTCCTCTCACTAATGGGTGAGAGTTGGGATTCGTACAGTGGATGAAATGGAGGATTTTTCCAATCACGTGGTCCCCACGTTACCCCCCGCCCACACCCCCGGCCGTATCCGTCTGACGTTGCAGCGAAGAGAAAATGAACAAAAGCCTTGATTTTAGAGATAAAAACCAACCAGCAGGGACGGAAAATCTGTCAGGAAGTGTGAGATCCACATCTTCCTCGACAAGAACAACATTCATTCTTTATCAGGTCTGAAGGAGAAGGAGGTTCAAAAGAACAACTTCAAAAATTGGATGAGAATTCTGTTCCACCTGGAGCAGAAGGAAGAACAAAAACCTTTAGAACCCACAGAAGACAAGGCCAAAAAAATCAAAAATCTGGCAAGACGTAAATTGTGGCTTCTGTCGTGTTTTTCCTTTGCCTTTTACTTACAGTGACATTTGTATCCATACTGGCTCCGCCCTGTCCTCTACGTTTCAGGTTGGACAGACTTTAAAGGACATTTATAGTTCTTTTTTTTTCTAAAGGGAAGACGGCAATAAAGTTTTCAGTCATTTTTATGGGTGAAAATTCGCTCACAAATTCACAAATTAAATAAATTCCCCAAACAAACTGATTGAAGCTGCATTAGTTTAGTAGTTTTTCAACAAAACACTACATTTTGGTGCATTTAAAAAAACCTCTTGCTTCTCTGAACTTCACTACAAAAATTCTCGCCTGTCCCTTTAAATCAAACTGCTGTAGGACGATGAGAAAAGTGTGGACACTAACAGAAAATACTGACGTGAAAGAAAGAACAACCTTTCTGCTGACATGATACTACTGCTGTCTCTGAGGACATGCTCGTCCCTGGTAGTACTTGGTGTAATACTTGGTAATACTTGATTTCTGCCGTGTCCTGGTGGGGGTCTGTGTGTGTGGGGGGGGTATGTGAGTCTATTATGATGTTACATGAGAGATTGTATTGGCATTATGTCTTTTTTTGTTACACTCGTCTATTTTTTCATCTTTGTTGGTTTTATCTTCGATCCCATGTCATCTATTTATTTTCAAATGCAAGCACTGAAACAATAAATTTTCAAATGAATTAAAGTCACTTTTTATTTCCCTGTTTTTTTCCCTTCGGTTGCTGTGAAAGTTAGTGTTTCTGTCGTTTTTTTTTTTTTTGGAGTTTTGTGGAAAAAAAAAGCTGTTATTTAAAGTGCAAGTCACTAGAGGGCAGCATTGCAGATCATTTAATTAATCTATTCTAATAATTATAGGATGGCACGCCCAAAAATGGTCAGCAACAGATTTTGTACAGAGAAATAAACAAATATTGCCAGACCTCTATAAGTATGGTTGATATCAATATAAGAAATTATTTTTTTTTTTTTTTTTCCCAATTTTCTGATTAGAAGATAAACTATATTCTAAAGTTACACTGAAGGAATTCTCTAAATAGGAAAACTCCAGAGGAATACTACATGGAAAGAAGAATACTACATTTTCTAGTGTTTTTTACTTTAATGATTTTTAAGGTGGTATTAAAAGCAGGATTTAATGATGGTTTAACTTGTGTAAAATAGTTCATAAGGAAAAAAAATTAGCTGTTAATATTGGAGTAAAAAAAAGCAAACTGAACTGGAATTAAATTTACTCATTACTTTAGTTTCACATTTTAATTTGGAGGAAACACATTCTTTGACATTGAGAACCTTGGAGCTTCTGACCACAGCATCGTCTCCCCTGGTGACCTCCACTCCATCAACCAACCGAAACGGCAACGTTTCCAAAATATCTCCAGGCCTGTGATCGTCACTGAGACCAAACTTCTTCTGCCATAGCAACTGTGTTGGTCTGTCACAGTTGGTGCTTCGTGCACAACAACCTTCTCAGCTGGACCAGGGTCCAACATGTCAGGTCAGTGACACCAGGAAGGTTTTCAACTAGAAACCTTAAGATAAATTATTAAAATATGTTTTAATATATCGTTTCCAGTCAGTGTTGGTGTTTTTCTCCTGCTGCTGCTGAAGGTTCAGCTCAGCTGCTCATGTGACGCTGAAAAACCGTTACTGATCTGTCGCAGTTTCCCTGCAGGTGAGTCTTGTTTTCACGAAGGAAATTATGAAGGACATTTATGGAAGAGAATAAAATAAAAAGTAAGACAAAAATTGGAAATAAATAGCATGAAAAGACTTGTTTATGACAAGAACAACAGTAAGAAATGTACAATGTGAACAGAATAGCAATCATCAAAATGATAATGTAAAAAAAATAAATTGCTATCAGAACTTTACAGGTAAAAAAAAACAATTTAATATTTTTTATAATTTGATGATTAATTAAGTGACTTGTAATGTCAATAACATTTATTCACATCACTGTATTTGCACATAACATATTAATAAAACTATTCATTTAAGAATCATTAAAAAAATATTTTGGGAAAAAAAAATATTTCTCAATTATTTGCTGAAAGAGCCGCATTAACCGATACTCGTTATTTTAATTTTATTAAACATGTTCTTATAAGTTTATTATTCTACTATGTAATGATGTTAAATGACCACTAGATGGCAGCGTTGACAGGATTTTAAAAACATTAAAAAACCAAACAGGTTGATATCAGAGGTCTCACAGTGAAATAACTATTTTAATAAAATATTTGGATTAAATTAATAATTTAATTAATATATTAATCTTTATTTAAAGTACAGACTGTACTGAACTACAGTTACTGTAGTAACTTCACCAACTGACCGTGTCTGTACTGTTGGTCGACGCAGACTTTAGTCCAGGTTTTTCCAGCCTGATCATGTACGTGTCCGACGTTGGAAACATCAACGCCTCCGTCTTCAACAGCAGCAGCCTGTCTTCCATCACTCGGTTCAAGATCGACCACGGCGGCATCACAGGGATCGAACCAGGAGCGTTCGGTTCCTTCCAGAATCTCGTCAACGTCAGTTTGTCGTCGAACTTCCTGACCCGGATCGACGCGGCCTGGTTCGGTCGTCCTGCTCTGCTGAGTGAACTCAGTTTCTCCGATAACCAGGTGGAATCGGTGACGGAATCGATGCTCGCCGGGTTGACCGGCCTCACCAAGCTCAGTCTGAATAAGAACCGGATCAGAACCGTGGCTCCCGACAGTTTCCTCTCCCAGACCGGGTTAATGGAGCTGGACCTGTCCGAGAACAGGCTGCAACAGCTCCCCCTGCTGGTCTTCAGGCCGCTGCAGTCCACGAGGATCAGACTGGATGGGAACCCGTGGGACTGTTCCTGTGACTCCCAGGACTCCGTGTCTTTCATCCGAGGTTTGTCTTCTTCTCAAAGAACCTCGTGAAGCTGAAGAACTCCAGGATGAACCTGCTGCTCTCCTCAGATCTCCACAGGAGGGCGCTGCTGGACAGGGAGACCAGTGTGACCTGTGCTGGTCCACCACCTCTCAAAGGTCGACCAGTGTGGGACGTTGTGGCCTGTATGACGTCATTTACTCCAAGATCGTCAGCGACAAAACCGACTGGGACTAAATCTACAGAGTTGGGAAGAACAGCGACCCCCTTTGGTGAAAATCATTATTTTTTTCTTCAAATTTTCATTGTTACTGATTTTTTTTTCGCCATTGAATGAAACAGTTTTGACTGATTATATTTTTATGTTTCTAATCCTGAAGTTGGACCAACAGCAGTGACGTCAACAGTGACGTCAGATGTGACTTCAGCAACAACTACAATGACAGGTAGAACCCAAACAGGAGTCCCCCTGTCCTCTCCATCTTCTACTCTGACTCCAACTACCTCCATGTCCTCCCTCACTGCATCCATCAATCTCCTCTTTGTCTCCTACCTGGTAGCTCCATCTCTAGGATCATTCTTCTACCAATGTCTCCACTGTCCCTCCTCTGAACATGTCTAACATCTGTAATTGAAGTAGAATCGATATCAGGTTTTCATCCGATTATAAAACCCGATATTTCAATGCTTTAGCTTCACATATGTGTCCCTGTGTGTTACAGTAAAAGCCACTAGACGGCAGCATTGCTTCCTTTAACTTTTCCACGGTCTGAATAGGATTGGAATCTGAAGTCTTCTGGACCCAAGTCCACTTCCTTTACCCACAAACCACCAAGTGCAAAATGATGAAACTGCTGAAAACAAACTCAGTTTCTTAAATATTTTAATTTTTAATTCTCTTGCACCACCCACAGGAAGACTGACAGTATGGAACAGTGCGATTTGGGTGGCAGTGGTGGAGAAGAGGATGAAGATGAATGAACAACTGTTCAGTTTCCTCTAAGAAAGACAATTTAATTCTGTCGTTTTCTTTTCTCTTCCAGGAAACTGTCCAACCTTCAGACCAACGGACACAACGACAGTCAGAACCGTCCTGTCTGTGCTGATTGCCGTCATAGGTCGGTCAACTTCTTCTTCTTTTGTGTCTCATCCAGTCCTGTGTCCATAACCGTGGTGTGTTTGACTCCTGTCCAGTGGTCCTGTCTGTGCTGCTGGTCGTGGTCTGTGTCCTGGTGCTGCAGCACAGACGGAAACACAACAACAAAGCTGTGACGCCTGGACCTGCAGCTGAGGACAGGTCAGAGCGAGACAGTGCGTCCAGTTACCAGGAGTGTCCTCTGGACTGGTCCAACAACGTTGTCTCAGAAACTGTCTCTTATACACATCTTTTAGTAGAGACAGAGTGTGACCTGTGCTGGTCCACCACCTCTCAAAGGTCGACCAGTGTGGGACGTTGTGGCCTGTATGACGTCATTTACTCCAAGATCGTCAGCGACAAAACCGACTGGGACTAAATCTACAGAGTTGGGAAGAACAGCGACCCCCTTTGGTGAAAATCATTATTTTTTTCTTCAAATTTTCATTGTTACTGATTTTTTTTTCGCCATTGAATGAAACAGTTTTGACTGATTATATTTTTATGTTTCTAATCCTGAAGTTGGACCAACAGCAGTGACGTCAGCAGTGACGTCAGATGTGACTTCAGCAACAACTACAATGACAGGTAGAACACGCGCGCTCACCACATCCATCAATCTCCTCTTTGTCTCCTACCTGGTAGCTCCATCTCTAGGATCATTCTTCTACCAATGTCTCCTCTGTCCCTCCTCTGGACATGTCTAACATCTGTAATTGAAGTAGAATCGATATCAGGTTTTCATCCGATTATAAAACCCGATATTTCAATGCTTTGGCTTCACATATGTGTCCCTGTGTGTTACAGTAAAAGCCACCAGATGGCAGCATTGCTTCCTTTAACTTTTCCACGGCCTGAATAGGATTGGAATCTGAAGTCTTCTGGACCCAAGTCCACTTCCTTTACCCACAAACCACCAAGTGCAAAATGATGACACTGCTGAAAACAAACTCAGTTTCTTTTTTAAGTAAATTGTTTAATTTTTAATTCTCATATAACTTGCACCACCCACAGCAAGAGTGACAGTATGGAACAGTGTGATTTGGGTGGCAGTGGTGGAGAAGAGGATGAAGATGGATGAACAACCGTTCAGTTTCCTCTAAGAAAGACAATTTAATTCTGTCGTTTTCTTTTCCCTTCCAGGAAACTGTCCAACCTTCAGACCAACAGACACAACGACAGTCAGAACCGTCCTGTCTGTGCTGATTGCCGTCATAGGTCTGTCAACTTCTTCTTCTTTTGTGTCTCATCCAGTCCTGTGTCCATAACCGTGGTGTGTTTGACTCCTGTCCAGTGGTCCTGTCTGTGCTGCTGGTCGTGGTCTGTGTCCTGGTGCTGCAGCACAGACGGAAACACAACAACAAAGCTGTGACGCCTGGACCTGCAGCTGAGGACAGGTCAGAGCGAGACAGTGCGTCCAGTTACCAGGAGTGTCCTCTGGACTGGTCCAACAACGTTGTCTCAGAAACGCCCCAGAGCAGGTTGTTCAGCGGAGTCAGAGCTAAATCTGCCAACGCCGTCCTCGTGTCGTCGTCTCCGCCAGGACACCAAGAGGACGGAGACAATGACACAGGTGCAGAGACGGTGGACAGAGAAGGAAACCACACTGAATGTCCAAACGACGTGATGCAGGAGAATGGCCACCACCTACAGGCAGACGCTGGTACTGCTGACACCGTCACTTATTTGAGCATCGGCACCAACCGTGAAAACGTGAATGAAAAATCCACTGACCGTTTGGGAAAAGGTTCAGGGAGAGGAAAGATCATGCACAGGATCTCCACCTGGCCCTTGACTGCAGCTCAGTGGCAGAGGAGGTGTAAGGAGGAGGAGGAGGTGAGGAGTGAGGAAGAGACGACTCGTGATGGAGGAGAGGTGACGGAGGAAACCACAGAGCCTCAGAGAGGAGCAGGAGATGAAGACAGAGAAGAGCAGGAGGACGATCTTGCATCTCAAGACGCCACAAACATGACATCAAGAAACAATCACTCTTCAAAACCAGACAACATGACAACATCGTCCAGGGAGACACGGACAAAGGCTAACAGCGATCGATCGCCATGGACGTCACGAAAAAGTCCAACTGACGCCATTAGATCAACTGACGAATCTACACTAAAGAAAGAGAGACGTCAAAGAGAACAAAGACATGAGACGGTGCCGGAAAACAGAAGTGCTAATGCTAAGGCTCCCTCTAGTGGTGGTGCGTCACCTGACGATCAGACGCTGCTGAATGGCAACGAGTACGCCATCATGGATCTGCTGCACGAGGTGGTGCAGAACAGAGGCCGCTGGACCAGAGAAAGGTGGAGGCAAATGCACTCCAACCAGCAGAGGCGCTGAAGGGGTCGTGAAGAAAAAACAGAAGATAATAAGAAACTCCAGTGAATTAAACGTTACTATTGTGTTGTTGTCACCACTTTTAAATGAATCATTGATTTCTTTCCTTAGTCACAGAAAAAAACGAGAAATGAAAGGATACATTTTCAGAATGACCCAAGAATGACCTGGTATTTCTCTCTGTAGTACTGAAATATATATATACTGTATCTTTATTTGTGCATTTTAAATTAAATGTATTATTATTATTATTACTGTTATGTATGTGCCCTGATCCTCACATTTTTGTGTACAACAGTTTGATGGGTTTCATTTCTACAATTTTACTTCTTCTATTAAAAGTATTGTGAAAAATGACTCTTATTCTGCTTTTGTTTAATGAGAAACATGCAAAACAGACATTTGAAAAAATTATAGTCGATCATTATTTCTGAAAAGTTTGGGTTAGGGTTAGGGTTATTTCGACAACTGCCCAAAATTCTAGGTCAAATTATTTTTTTTGCCCAACCATTCTTAAAAATACTCAAGATGATCTAATTCTCTAAAAATATTATCAAAAACTCTGATGGTTGTTGAATAATAAATATTCAACAACTAACCAAAACAATTATTTATTTTTTAATTCGAGATGCCGTAATATGATGAAATGAAAAAAAGAATATTACAATTCTTGTAATGTTTTTTTTAATCATTATAATATTTTAGAGACTGCCAAAAAAAATTGGTAAATTAAAAAAACTTAAAGGTTTTCTAAAAACATTTCAAGAGAAATTTTCTCTGCCCAAAAATCTTGTGTAAAAACAAAATTATTTGGTCAAATTTTTTTGACCAAATCTTTAATTTTTTTTTCTCATAATACTTTTTTTTGGTAAACTATTTAAAATAATTTTTCTACAACTCCCCCAAACAAATGGTAAAATTAGGATTCTGCTTTTTTTAAATTCAAAGTGCTCTTATTCAATGAGAAATGTGTAGAAAATATCAAAGTTATTTTAATAGATTTTCATCAAAACATTACTGAAACTTGCCCAAAATTCAAAGGTTAGTATAAAATATTTCACCCTAACATTAAGAAATTAATAATTCTCAAAATATTGTAATTTGATGAAAATTATGAAAAAATAAATTAGGATAAAGTATGAATTTTTTTCAACAACTTGTCAAAATTGAAAAGGTCAAATTAAAATTTTGGCAAAAATTTCTAAATATTTTTTTCTTTCAAAATTTCACTTTCAAGTGCTCATTTTACATGAAAAAAAGTGCGGGAAAATTGACAAAATAAATTTTCTTATAAAACTCATTGATGAAAATTATGAAGAAAAAAGTAACATTTTGGAGTCAAATCATGAATATTTTTCAGAAAAAAAATCTTTGAATCTTGCAAAAATTTCAAAAAAAATTTTTTTATTAAACTTATTCAAATTATATTCAATTATTTTAAACAGTAGCCCAAATATATAAATATATATAAATATAAAATATATTCTTAAAAAATAGAAAATGAAAAAATATTTTTGATAAAAATCATGAAGAAAAAGTAACATTTTGAAGAGAAATCTATGAATTTTTTTCAAAAATCATTAAAAACTGTAGGCAAAGTAGGATTTTGCTAAAAATTTAAAAACTCTTTTTAAAAAACATCTTCTGACAATGTCTTATTCCATGAGATATCTGCAGAAAAGTAAAATTCCTATTTTTATTTTTCAAACATTTTCGTAAAAAAAAAAATGAAATATTTTGCTCCAAAATGGAGAAAAACAATTCTCAAAATATACAAGTTTGATGAAAATCATGAAGAAAAAAGTTAAATTCATGAATATTTTTCAATAATTCACAAAAAAAGCAAGGTAATATTTGGAATATGCCATTTTCTCTGTCTCAAATTGCACTAATTCCATGAGATATCTGCAGAAAGCATGAAATTCGTTTTTCTAATTTTGAAAATTTTTTTGCAAGACTTTGCTAAAAGAAACCTTGGTTAAATATCATATAATTTTTTTATATGAAAATAGAAAAAAAACTACAAAATTTTTTCTTTAAAAAATGTGTTAAGTGCTCATTAGATGAAAAAAGCAAAGATAAGAAATGTTTTTTAAAAGTTATTTTTCATCAAGAAATTTCAAAAAACTAGGCATAAAATCCCAAATAAATATATACAATTTTGCTTGAAAATAGGGAAAATAAAATTTCTCGAAATACTCTAATTTGAGAAAAATCATCTCTATGTGCTTGTATTCTATGAAATATCTGCTGAAGTTATCAAATTTATTTTATTATTTAAAACTTTTAAATAAAAAATTACAAAAAATAAAATAAAATCATAAGTCAATATAAAATATTTTGGAAAAAGCAAGAAAATAACATTTCTCAAAATGAATGAATGAATTTTATTGAAAATCATAAGGGAAAAGGTAAAATTTGGAAAAATTATTTCTTTAACACTTTTCAACAATTATGTTGGTAAGTTTTTACGGTAAAATTTGGACTTAAAATGGACTTTTGGACAAAAATTTCAAAATATATTTTTCTATAAATATTAAGTGCATTAATTATAAGACATACAGAAAAGACATATGTATATTTGTATATGTATCGATTTTTTTTTCAAACAATAAAAAAGCTTTGTTAAAAAAACATCGACAAATATAAATTATTTTTCTAGAAAATTTTGAAAATAAAGGGTAAAATAAGGATTTAAATTTTTTATATATATTTTTTTAATGAGAAATTTTTAAAAAGAAGAAATAACTTATTATTTTTTAAACACTTTCATCATATTTTTCAAAACAACTGCACTACATACAAAGTAAATATAAAATATTGAAACTTTCCAAATTGCACAAAAAACACATGTGAAATTAGAATATTTTGCTGGAAAAAATAATCTTAAACATATTCTCAATGTTTGTTCAATTTAGTGATAAAAATGCAATTTTCTTTTAAATGTAATTTTTATATTGCTTGCACAATATCACAAGTAAAATACGGACTTGGCTGAACATATCCCCAAGAATATTTAGTATTTTGTTGAAATAAAAACA
>JAFBJS010000072.1:0-54175 GCA_016785265.1 Paraplagusia blochii
GTTTGGATGCTTGGCACCTTCCAGTGGGCTCCCCACTTGCAGGAAGGTTCATAAGCGGCTGGTACGATGCCCGTTACCCAATAACAGATAAGCGGTGGAATATGGATGGATGGATGCAGGTGGAGTATTTGGCATTCTTCTCACTGTAAGGTGGGTTAATGAGAGTCTAACTCCAGTGGGAGTTCATGCAAGAGTCAGTTGCTATGTCAGTTGTTTCACGTCAGCTTTCTTTTGAATTTAACTGCTAATCTAATACAGTTATTTCGTGTAAATGTTCCGAGTTATTCCGATCCTTAAAACCATCTACCTACGGCCTAAAAAATAAACCACTGTAACTAATACCAGGCCGCAGCATAATGAGGATCCTATCATTAAGCATCATTAAGTGAAGATTTGGTTTAAACGCGTTTAGCTGGAATTAAGCAAAGCTGCTGTTGTTGACATGGATTGACTGCTGTAATGCTGTATTGTCAGCGCTCCAGGAGACAGAGAGAGGGACGGCCTATTTGTGGTAGCACCAACATGTTGAAGCAAGGATTTATGGGATATTAAGGAACAGCTAATTGTGCTGTGAGAGTGGACAAATGGGGAGGGTGGAGTAATGATGATGGTGGGACAGGGACCAACGCAAGATGTCAGGGTTCTGATGCTGAAATGTTTATTTTGACTTTTTGTAGATGATGGAGCAGAACAGTAATATTACAGTGAAGTTCTGTATTATCAAAATCCTAATTCTCAATGTGCAAAAGTTGAACTGGAATCTTGATCTTGAACTTTCCGTTCCATGTTTGTATTCTCTAAATATTTGTATAATTCCTATGTCCTCTGACGAAAATGAAAATATTTGTTTTACACTGACATTGTGTGTGGCCTACTGCTTAAGGAACCCGAATGGGTTCCATAGGGTTTGAGGTTTAAATCCACCAATTGCCAGGTTACCACTGAGGTCTACTGGGCATGGTTCAGTCCCCACTCACTCCTCTGGAACTCAAACTGCCAACGGTCACAATAACAAACAGGAGTTTGGGTTTTTTTTTCCTTCACTTTGGTCTTTTCTAGTTATGAGAACAGTGCAACAGTGTGATGGGAGGAATTGTGGCCTTGTATGAGGAAGTCAGGAGTGGCAGAGAAGTATGTTAGATTGGTGCAGGATATGTATGAGAACAGTACAACAGTGTGAGGTGTGCTGTTGAAAGGACAAAAGACTTTAAGGTGGAGATGGGACTGCATCGAGGATCAGCCCCGAGCTTCTTCATGTTTTCTTTAGTGAGGTGGGGGTTTGGACTACAGGGAAGAGAAATGAAGGTCAATCGAAGCAAGACAGAGTATGTGTGTGAATAAAAGGGAGAACAGTGGAATGGTGAGGTTACAAGGAGCAGAGGTGGAGAAGGTGGTGGAGTTTAGATACTTAGGATCAATTGTTCAGATCAGTGGAGACTATGGAAGAGAGGAGAAGAATAGAATACAGGCAGGATGGAACAACTGGAGAAAAGAGTCAGGAGTGATCTGTGATAGAAGAGAGTCAGCTAAGGTGAAGGGAAAGGTTTACAGGACAGTTGTGAGACCAGCCATGATGGATGGACTAGAGACACTAGGAATAGGTAGAAGACAGGAGGCAGAGCTGCAGGTGGAGGAGTTAAAGATGCTGAGATTCTCTTTGGGGAGAATCAGAAGCCAGACTAAGATGGTTTGGACATGTTCAGAGGAGGGTCAGGGGTTATATTGATTGAGAATGCTAGAGATGGAGCTACCAGATAAGAGATGAAGATGAAGGCCAAAGAAGAGATTTATGGACGCCGTGAGAGAGGAGGTAGATGGAGTTAGAGTTGAGGATACAGAGGACAGGGTGAGATAGAAATTGTTGACGCGTGGGAATCCGTGAAAAAGGGACAAGCTGAAAGGAAAAAAGAAGATGTAGTCACTGAGTCCCCAGCTTAATTAAAAAAAAAAAACTGAGTTGAAGATTATATCAGATTTTACTGGACACAAATCTACCAGTAAAATAGGGCTGAGGACAGCAAAGACAAACCGACATGGACTAAAAATAGTCAGAGACCAAACAGATCACAGCTGAACTGACTAGACCTTAATAGAAGTGATCCAACCAAACTGGTTATTGACGCACGTTGGACAAGGGCACTAACAGCTGGAAAGTGTCCCTCGGGCTGTGTCCCTAATGAACAACCGTGTTCATTAGGTCTGCTGAGCCCTGGCAGCTGCAGCCTACAATTATGCAGCATCCGGCGATAAGTTGAATAGCAGTCTGACAAACACGGCACCTTTCCCTGTTTTTTTTTTTTTTTTGCTATTCTCAGAGGGCATGTGTGTACAGCACAACTACTCCTGTTACACTCCATACACATATATTTCAGCTTAGAGGTTGGAAACTAAACTTGTTTTAACTGACACTCTTCTATCTATCTATATATATGTATCTATGTATCTATCTATCTATCTATCTATATATCTCTCTATCTATCTATCTAATATATATATATATATATATATATATATTCAATATAGACATTTATGAAGGTGAATGTTATTAATAATCTTAATCTATTCACTGTGTTGTAATTTGAAGGGACAAACAACTGTTTTAACTGAGAAGGAGGAAGACAAGACTGACAAGCCTAAAGCCGGGTGTACACTGTGCGTTTTTTTTTTTTTTTTTTTTTTTTTTTTTTTTTGGCAGTAATTTGTAATTCTGGCAGTAATATGCTGCTCACAATATACAAGGGAAATGCAGGGCTGATCCGTTCACAACTCAAGACTGGTGGCCCCACACCCTGCAATGGTCGGGAGAGATCGGACTGCTCACACAAGTGACACGTCTAACTCCTGCTGCAAGAAATGTGGCATCTACCAAATTTATTGTAATGTAATGGAGAGAAGAGGAATGAAGGTCAATCGTAGCAAGACAGAGTACATGTGTGTGAATGAAAAGGGTAACAGTGGAATGGTGAGGTAACAAGGAGCAGAGGTGGAGAAGGTGGAGGAGTTCAGATACTTAGGATCAACTGTTCAGAGCAGTGGAGACTGTGGAAGAGAGGAGAAGAATAGAGAACAGACAGGATGGAGCAACTGGAGAAAAGAGTCAGGAGTGAACTGTGATAGAAGAGAGTGAGCCATGATGAATGGATTAGAGACACCAGGAAAAGGTAGAAGACAGGAGACAGAGCTGGAGGTGGAGGAGTTAAAGATGCTGAGATTCTCTTTAGGAGAGACAAGGATGGACAGGATCAGGAATGAGGTGATTAGAGGGACAACACAGACAGGAGGGTTTGGAAAAAATGCTAGAGAAGACAGATTGAGATGGTTCGGACATGTTCAGAGGAGGGACAGTGGTTATATTGGGAGAAGAATTGATCCTAGAGATGGAGCTACCAGGTAAGAGATGAAGAGGAGATTGATGGATGTGGTGAGGGAGGACATGGAGGTGGTTGGAGTTGGAGTGGAGGATGCGGAGGACAGGGTGAGATGGAAGTTGTTGACTTGCTGTGGCAACCCCTGAAAAACGGAATAAGCCGAAAGAAGAAGAAGATAATGTAATATAATGTGAACAAAGAACAAGAGAAAAAAGGCTATTTGGGGATTTTTTTTAGAACAGTTGTTATAAAAATGTAAAAATAAACAAAAATACTGTTGTGAACTATTGAGGAAACGGTAGAAGAAGCCGGTAGTGGGAGATGAGGTGATGACCACAGTTGCTCTCTGAGACAGTATGAAAATAATGCTCAGAAAAGAAACTCTACTTTTCCTAACAATTTCTGTCATTTTTTGGTCAGAAAAGAAAAAGTTACGACAATGACGTCTTTGGACAAGGAAATGTCTTGACAGATGTGATCTGTCTGGCCCATCAGTTTCTATTTTTGTGTATTCGGGATTAAATATGATTGAGGGCAGGTCTCAAACTCAAATAAGTTGAGGGCCACCACCCACACTATCACTTCACTGAAGGGTCTCGCCAGCTTTCAGTGTCAGAGTCTGCGGATCAGGGTTTTGAGAACTATAGGATTTACCATAAAATGTGGAGAACAAATCTATGAAATATTATTAGAAATACAACATTCACATCCAGGTGGGGGACGCAAAATATCTTTCCATGGGCCGCAAATGGCCCACAACCGTGAGTTTGAGAACCCTGATTTAGAGGAAATTGTGAGCAACATATTTGATTTTTACATGTTTGAATGTGAAGTAGTCGGTTGGTGATCGTAAGATGATAATCACTCGTCATAACCACTGCACGACACGAGTCACGAGACTCAAGCTGATAACTGGGCCGATCATCGCGCAACAAAATTGCGGCAAAATCACAGTGTACACTGGTACAACTAATTACTTGGATCAGCAATATTCAGCGTGTTGCACCGCCCACCTTCAAGATGCAAAGTTATGATGAAAATCTACCAGCTCTACAAGCAAACATTTACTCACTGAATCTTGTTTTTAATCGACATAACATGATTAATCATGAATGTTGATGATACACATCTTCCCTCTGAATAATCATCATCAAATTCTAATGTTTTGACAGCCATATTCATATTCAGGGACCACTGGGAATAACATGATCTGAGGTATGATACTGTAGACCACTTCTAATGAAACAAACATACGGTAATAAACATCCACCATCGCTGCGCCGCTTACTTCAAAGGTTTGTCCTGAAATTGGAGAGGACAGCTATTGATCCGAACCCCTCCATGAATCAGGAATTGATAGTTAGAGCCTTCAGAATGCACTTTTATGTTTCCTCTCTTTGAAGCCCTCCCACTCCATCCCATATATCCAGGGGATTTTTTTTTTCCTTTCCTTTTTTCTCCGATCAACTTTCTCTTCACTGTCCTAAACTCACAGTTTCAGAGGATATCATCTCCGCTCGTTTCTTTTTATTCAGGTAGAGTACATTGGAAATTCTTACTTCGAGTGTAAATATAAATTAGTGTTTGGCGTGAAACACCTTTCTCTTATTTCTCACGAGGTTGAACAAGTTCCAGAGCAGGATCAGATCAGGTGAAAGAAGAACCTGAGCCATTCCATCTCTTTCCTTTGCTGCGACGCACTCTTTGCCAAAACCATCATTCTCCACATCCCACAGGGGCCTCGCTAACCCTCAACATCTGTCCCACTTTACCACTCTGACGGTAGAGGAGCGGCCTGAATGACGGGCACGCCGCAGCACAGAGCAGGGTTTTCACAAACTGCTTCCAGACGTCTCCGAGTGCTGTCATCTGTAATTTGGTGCATTTACTCATTCAATTTATTTGTCTGCAATTTACTCCAACTAATCACAGGTGTGTTTGCACTATTTGCAGCGGCAATATGCATACGGGGCGAATCGCATGGAACAGAGGGCGGGGTGTTTACATGTGAAATATTTTATTCCTTCCTTTTTAAACCATTTCTATAATGGAAAAAGGGTACGCATTATGTAAAAGTGGGCGATGAAGTTCTGCCTTTTTTGAATCCCGGTTAGGGCGGTTGACTTCCAGTGCAGTCACCACCTGCAGGAAAGTAGGGTACGGTGCATGTGATTTGGGTGGAAGCTGCCCCTCTGTTCACTTTGGTGATACATTAAATGCAGAGGTTAAATTCTGTTGTGTGTAGTGGTGTGGATCACAATGTCTCAATGACAAGGAGTTTGCTTTCTTTCCTCCTTAAATATTTCATCCAATCCAATCCAGACGGCAAGGTCCATAGTGTTCAGTATACATTCAAGACCACATATTGTGAGAAATGTTTACAATTTTTTATTTTCGGTAGACAAACTAAACCTAATGAATAAAATATACTAACCCTATGAAACTAAATTCTCAGTTGTAAGTAGGCATTAACCCAAAGTTAGGAGTTTGAAAGCCCACATGGGAATTCTAAAAAAAAAAAACTAATGTTGTTGATTTGGACTGTGGCAGGAAACCAAAGTATTTAAAGGAGAAACATGTATATAGATAATAGGAATACATAAATAAATATAGTTGAATATAGTTGAAGTTATATACAAACTCTATAGGCAACACAAGACCCTCAGTTAGCGCCTGACAGAGTCTTTGAATCAGTGACATTCTCAGTGTAAGGTAAGAACATCAAACACCATCTCACCGTAAGTCAGAAATCAAATCTGAAATTATGTTTTTACGGACTAGAAGTAGCTCCAGTGCAAGAGATGCATCAGCAGAAAATGGAGTATAAGTCGCATCAGCCATCTTGAGCGCCCCTTAGTGGCTGCAAGTGTGAAAATAACAAACGCCCATTCATCCATTCATCCTCATCTGCTGATCTGCTCCTGGGTCACAGCAGGTGCAGCAGTCTTCACTACTGTCAAATCACACTGGAAGTTGTGTGGGTCAGGACAAGGCTACAAACGTTGGAAATGATCAATCAATCAATCAATCAATCAATCAATCAAATGTATTTATATAGCCCAAATTTACAAATTTGTCACATAGGGCTTTACAGGTTTGATATTGACATTTTTATATGCCGTACAGGACATTTTTGAGACGCAAATGGTGAAAAAAAGATCAACTTTCAGTCTTTTTTCTGAAAGATGAGATCTGCGTTGTGAAAAAAACGAGCCACAATTTTGAGACAACATTATGAATTCATTAAAAGTTCATCAAATATTAATGTTAACAATGAAGTCCCTTTCGTGGGGAGGGAAAAACAAACCTTCCCTGTGGCTCTAATCCACATTGTTTTTCCTCTTAAAATGACAAACTTTTACAAGTTATGGAAAAAACCTGCAGGACAACATAAATAGAATGAGTCCTCTGCAAGAGTGAGTAAATCAACCATGAGGATGTAAATAAAAAAGAAAAGAAACATTGTCGGCAACATGCAATTCTTCCAGAAGGTGCCACTGAGGAGATCATAAAGTCATGAGAATTCAAAACAGGATGCTGTATATTCTGTGAAGGATGTTTGGGGAAAAAAACTAGACCATTATAATTGCATGGCAGTTTCCCTTTGGGAGAAAATACCTTTCCCCATATGTGGCAGTGATAAAGTATAGGTTTCTCCTGTCTGGGAAAAAAAAAAAAAATCTGTCCTCTAACTAGACAAGCGGGAGCAGTACAGGGAGAAAGACAGTGACGGAGGACAAGTCTGAGAGGCAGCGTACGAACACCAGAAGAAGAAAAGAGGAGGAATCGGAACCTGTGTTTGTGCAGTCTGAGGGTGGAGGCTGTTTGCATTTGGGACAGTCTTCATTTACATCGGAGCTGCTGAATGAGAAGCAGCTTTGGTTTGTCAGTTTTCTGACTCGCATCATGAACCTGGAGATGCTCACGGCTGCTCGTTCTACTTCAACGCAGCTCAAAATCCGCCCTTCTCCAAGACAGGGAGCACGAGTGACAGGGAGAGGCAGAGGGAGACGAACCAGAGACACACACACACACACACACCGTCCCTCTGGTGTGTTTGTGTTCCTGTTTGTGAGCATTTGTTCCGAATCAGGCACCAGGCATCTTTTGGGAGATGCGACGAAGCCCTGTGGACCGTCGCACGTCTGGATGCGGCCCAATAGCCAGCACAGCAAACTGATAAAGTTGGACCCTTGAACTTCACAGTTGATCATCCGCTTCTGCGGCTTATAAATATTCCAGAAAGTTCTTCCCTTTTTTGTTTTCACTCAAAATTGAAATTCACTGCAGGTAAAATAGGAGTCCCTATCCTGACCGACATGACGAAAAAAAAAAAACAGAGTAGATCTAATCAGTGTAATTACGGCAACACACAGGTGTTTCTGTGCTTCACAATGCTGAACACGCCACATGTCAGAGACAGGGGACAAAACAAAACAGTGAACGTAATTCAAAACAAGTGTCAACGCGGCTACTTTATCGACAGACAGCAAGTGCGCAAACAAATGGCTTTTTTTTCAAATTTTTCCAGCGGCTGGTGTTTAACATGGACATTTTATGCTCCGTCTGTTTGCGTTGCTTTGCTCCCGCTTTTCAATTATGATGATCTGTGTCTGGTGGAGTGAATTATAGAGAGTAGGGGGGCTTTACCCACTTTGAATGAGAAAACATATCTGTTGCATAGCCAATGTTTCTTTCCTCTAAAGGAAAAAAAAAGAAAATATACTTTCAAATATTTTCTGTTCTTTATTTGCATCAGATTAAAGCAAAACCATGGAGAGGGGCTCTCACATTAAGAGGTGCCATCTGCTTCCCTCAAATCTCATTTCAAAAAATGTGAAAAAAAAAAGAGAGAATATGGGAGGAAGGGGAGTGATTCAAGAATGTACAGACAGAGAAAGAAAAAAAAAGGGGGGTGGGGGTGTGGGGGGAGACCAAGAAGGTGCAATTACCAAGAGCGTAGTCTGAGGGATCAACTTCACTTCAAAGGGGGCCGGCCCCCGCGTCCTATCCTCAACACAGCCTGGAGTCTCAGTGTAGTGAGAGAAGGTAAACATGAGCAGATCACAGGGCTGATAATAGCAGCCAGATCTGAAGAGGTCTCCACCTTGTGCCTTCCCTCCTGCTTCTTAGATTCACAGACAAGCCCTTTTGCCTGGAAGGAGTGCACTCACCCTGCACACTCAGCTGCGTTGATGTGCTCATTTGTGTGTATGAGCTCCTCGGTGTCTTGACAAGCAGCCGTCTGATTCCACGGCGATGTAATTTAAAAGCAATAACTCCCATTTGGAACGCTGAGAACACTCACGAGGGACGAGGCTGCAGCAAGACATGGTTAAGGATGTGAACTTGGGTCAGGTTTTAGGTTCGAATCCACCAGCAGGTTGCTGATGAGGTGCTCTGATCATAGCTCCATCGCGACCCATATAACTCATAGTGGGCTCTCTACCCACAGGAAGGCAACTAGGATGGAGCAGTGGGATTTGGGTGGTGCCAGCTGCCCCTGCCACTCAGCAACAGTCAAACAGATGAAGATGAACGAATGAATGATGGTGTCAGTGTGGAGTGTCCTGACATCAGTGGTCAGGTCCGGGTCCATTGTTAGTAGCTGCTGAATTTATACCATGAACAATCTAAATAAAAACCTAAGGTACTTTTTAATATTCTTACCATTAATTGTCTCATTAGCTAACTATTTAGCATACGTCAGGGGTGTCCCCACAATCAATCAAATGACCAGGCTGAAGTGATCTACCTGGATCGAAAACTATTTACCCATATAAACTGGATATCTTCTATATTCTCTAAATCATGTTTTATATTTGTTATACTGTCGGACCTAAGATTTAGATGATTCCCACTTCAGCCCAGAGGTTAGCATCTCAAAATACAATTATATTTCTAGTTTTATTACTAATATTGTTTTATGTTATTGCTCAGGATCTACCTACACTCCTTTGGAGATCTACTGGTAGATCCTGATCTACCTATAGTATATGGCACCCCTTGCATATGGTGTAAATCTGACAGCTTCTTGTTTATGTTTGGATCACTGCTACAGATAACAATACATACACCTAGCAAAAACTTGTCCTTAGTTATGGCGCATTAAATGAAATTCAATTATTGTCAATTTCACTCAAAGGTTGTCACAGCTAGCCTGTCTAGGCAGCTGTATGACTTGTAATATTTGCATTTCAATGTATTATAAAAGAATGTTTACTTGTTAGCTTTATCACGCCTTTGTTCTATCAATAGCAGGGCTTTGAACTGGTTAAGCAATGAGAACCAGAGGGATGTAATTTTGTTCCGAAACAGAATTGCATATTTCAAGAAAATGGAAACCAGTTAAAACTGGTTCTATTTTGTTCTTTAGAACTCCTGTGTAGCCTAGAATCAAAGTTGTTTGTCTCCTAAAATATCAATCGTAGCCAAGGCTTTGAAACTGCTAATCAAACGGGACACAAATGTGGTTTAAAGTTTCTAGTTTCCGTCACAATGAACTTGACGTTCCTTCACCGATCTTTCAAGTCAAAATCAAACACATTTTAAAATACTGGTGATTTGTCCAGGATTTCACTGCACATGTGTGGACACAGCTACAGGGTGGAAAACAGGTAAACAACAGAGCAGAACTGACAGAACTGACTGACCACGTCTGTCAAGACATTTCCTGGTCCACACATGTTGAAGTTGTCACCTTTTTTTTCCCTGCGTCTGCTTACAGAGTGGCACAAACTGACAGGTAAATTTGTTTTTTGTTTGCTGAGAATTATTCTCATCATCTATCAGGGACAATCTATGTCCATCCACACATCTCCAACAACCTGCTTCTTCTTCTTCCTTTCCCCTCAGTGGATCACAATGGTGTTCTATATATTTAACATCTACCAATGATGTTTTCTTCTGAAAATCTAAAAAAAGAGGAATCTCATCCTCCCTGTCTTTATTTACACTATATTTTATAATACACATGCGTTTAAATACATTTCGCAGACATTTTTATCCAAAGCAATTTTGGCTACAGATTCTCAGACGAGTCATGTATGATAGTACAGTGTGATCAATCCAATCACACCCAAACATCAGATCGTACAGTGTGAGAACACTAGTCTTGAGCTGTGGACAGATCAACCATGATTCACTCATTCAGTGTTAGCACCATTTTGCTAGAAAAAAAAAAGGCACAGTTTCCACCCGGTTTAATCTGTCATCACTGGTTAAACTCAATCAGGGTAGTAACAATAGGTTAACACAAGATGGCAGTATGCATAGCAAACAGACATCTTTTTTTTCCACGAGTTTGGTGGTGTACATTCACAACCACTAACTGGTCATTCATACATTTCATTTACATGTGTAACCATGGTGATGAACTGAAATAATAATCTATAGACCATCTTCAGTCACATGACCAGGGTTCAAACCTCACGTCAGGACGCATTTGCCCTAATGAAGTGTCACTGAGCAGACTGGGAGTCCCCACCAGATAAGGGTGAGTTGAAGGAGGGGGTCACGCAGTCTCTGACCGCGTACCCCACGCTCTCGTGAGGGATGAAGCAAAACCAGTTTTTCCCTTGAGGGATCAATAAAGAATCCCATTAACATTCATGATGTATATCAAAGTAAATCTGGGACCAGTGTGTCTTCTGCATTGCTAATAGCAAGTCTCAGAGCAGCCTTTGAGGGTCTGGATTGAAATCCACGGCGCTGACAAACTCAGGCAATTGGCTGAAAAGACTGACCTCTGTTGGCCTGCGTTTGCAACTGCAGGCCAAGAGAGTCAATGTCAGGCAGTGGGGAGATGGACTTGGTGTTAATGCACCGAGGCCCGTGGCAGCTCGGCACCGGTGCCCTACAAGAACGGCATAGAAACCACTTAAAGAGACACAGGGGGCAGAACTCCACGAGTCACGAAACCGAGATGAAAAGATGCCTGCAGGCTAACCTCACAGCTGAAGCGGAATCACCCTGAGTGCTTTTAGTGTGCCTTTCTCCTTAGATGTCATTTGTTAGGAGAGTAAACCCCTTCATGCTTGTGTGAAACTTAATTCCCTGGTCTGTCCTTGAGCAGTAAACTCTCACCCTCTCCCCGGCAGCAGAGAGTGACCCCTCTGTTAAAAAAAAAAACACAAACACACTCGGTGCTCGTCTTCTCCTGACTCCCACTACGCCAGATGTTACTCTGCGTCTGTGATTTATCATGCAGTTTAGATAAGAGTAAACAAATAGTCATCACAGTTATAACCGTGGACATTCTGCGTGGCTTATCACAGGTCACGACATTCAAAGTTAGCCAGAGGTAAAAGAGGGGAAAAAATATAAATATATAAATCAAACTCCTGCTTTTGCTCCACTGAGTCGTCTCAGCAAAAACCCGGGCCAAAGTCCTTTTTTCGAGTGTGTGCACTCACTCACACACACACATATAACCCTGAGCCCTGACCTGTAGGAATGTGTGTTCTCTGTGGAGGACGATTAGCCGGCCGGGCTCTTAGCTTCACCAACACAGAAACCTCATTGTGATAAAGCCCAGTCAATGTTTGCTGACACACGTTATCTCTCGTCCCCTTCCCTCCGTGGGCCTCCGGTCCAATCGAGCTGCCACGGCTCTTTACAACGATTTAGGGAGCCATTTGTTTTTCAAGGAGCTGTTTACACAATGGCTACCCACCACATGGGGGACGGGAGCAAAGGGGCAGAGGAAGGAGTCATTTGAAATATAAATCACTGCCGTGCTCGCATTCATCGGCAGCAGCTGCTGCTTCACCGTTCTCCGCTTTCCAATCTTTTTTTTTTTCTTTCTTTTTCTTTACTTGTGCGCTCTTTATCGTCGGATGAGGTGATAAGCCGGAACAAGACAGGGTTTTGGCGGCCCCTGTCAATGTATGTAACTACGGGAAAATAGGAAAAAGAAACACTTATCTGATGCGTATGTGTGCTTGTGTGCATGCTGAGGAGGGAGGTGATAAAGGAGAATATTCCTCAAGCAGGATCAATAGTTGTTATTCAGACCTGCATGGGCTTCTCTGCAGGAAGCACTGACACTGTCCTAAGAGTCTGCAGGCTGTATTGATTTTAATTTATTTTTAACTTAGTGATGGATATGGGACGTGTCATGAGAGAGAGGCATTGGTCAAATAATTACCAACATCTATTCATTAATTGGAAGGCAAAAGAGATAGAACACTCAATATTCATTAAAGGCAGCAAAGACTTTTGCAAATGTACCATCTGACGCAAGGATGTCAGAGAAATATGTCGATCACCTAATCACGCCATGCAAATGTGTCTCCAGGAGCCAATGTGGGAACAAAACAATACAAGTGTATCAGGAACTAGTGTTCCAATCCAATCCCAGTCCTAGGTAAGACGTCTCTTACCTTTTATGCTTATAATTGGGTCAAAACTTAATAGAAAATGTTCTGAGAAAATCTTGTATTCACCTTAAACCTATAACTTTGTGGCCTAGCATTGGTGGGAAGCAGACTTCTGTCCCTAAGGCTTCAGGTTCAAATGCACAAGCTGCCAGTTTGCCACATGGCACTGTCCAGACCCACATAACTTCCACTGGGCAGATGACCTGTAGGAAAGCTTAAAGTACTTGTGTCAAAGCCAAGGCCTGGGGGCCTAATGCGGCCCGCCAATTCATCTTGTATGGCCTACGGGAGTTGACAAGCCATTTTATGTCAATGCAACAGAGTTTCTCAGCCTGACATATTAAACATTTATTACCAAAAAAATTATTGTTAAAAGTTTTACTACACAAAGAAGAACCATATTAGTTGCATACAATAAATAATAATCAACTGCAACATGTGTTAATAGGTTATAAAGCAGATACATCTATACATCATTTGCAACCAGCCCATCGAAGAAATTTTATGGTTGATGTGGTCCCCCGGTAAAAAAAATTTGTTTGACAACGCTGACTTTAAGTTTGGTACAATGTGATTTGGGTGGGAGTCATGGAGACTACTGTCCCCGCGACCAGATAAACAGATGAATGAATGATTGTTTGTAGTCAGGTCACAGGAAGCAGATGATAAAATTATTATTATTATACCATTTGTAATAATGTTATTATGAATTTTAAAATATGAATGCAGTTGTTAGAAATATAAATACAAGTACAATGCAACCCTAATTTTGATATTCAACAAAGTCAACCCTGCCCCTTCAGCTACTTTACGTCTATAGTCCAGGTAGGGCTCCACTTTTCTTTTCATTTTTTTAAGCAAACTCCTTGTCATTGCGCCATTGTGATTCAGCACACAACAAAATGTCACCTCTGTATTTAACCCATCACCAAAGTGAACAGTGGGCAGCCTTGAGCGCCCAGGGAGCAGTGAATGGGGACGATAACATGCCCAGGGCACCTCAGCGGTAACTTGGCAGTAGGGGGATTCAAACCAGGGGCCTTGCAGACCCAGGTCTGCTTCCTTAACCACTAGGCCACCAACTGCCTTACTTGTGCCTCTATGTTATGCCTTTAATGCAAAGGATCCTCTGGGACAAATGCGGAGGGTGACAAGGACTCCATTCCTGATACATATTGTGCAGTGAAGTTAGAGATGTAAAAATATTTTGGGTCTATCAAGGGACAACAAAGGTCTTTTACTTATTCTTGGTGTCAGCATCCAAACGAACATTTCTAAAGAATCCAATTTTGAACATTAATTTCACAGCATTAAGGGCAATTTAACTAAACAGTTAGTGACGTGCCGTGGATGTAGTTTAGTCGAGGCAGTGATCAGAGGACAGCGTTTTGCATTGTAACACAGGAAGTTTAAGCCCTGAACAGGAACATGAAGCAGACTATTCAGCAGATGCAAGGTACGGCTGTTGTTGCTGTAACTGAATCAGCAGTCTTGACGTACATATGCTGCATAAATAAACGATAAACCCCCTTATAACCTGCAATCATTCACAGGCCTGTCTCCGTGTGCGCCAGTTCCTCTGGAGGGCAGCGAGTTAAACTGACCAAAGTGGCCCATGCCTGCCTGCAGACAGGTGCCTATGGTTATTGAGTACAGGCGCAACACTAATTATCCCGCATGCAAAGCTACTGCAGGCCTTTGCCCTTTGAGAGTAGCAATCAAACAGGCAGTGAAAGGCTGAATAAACAGCTCGTGCAGCAAATGCTGCAGGTTTTACATTTCCCCGTGTTAGGGTGTTTCTGAGAAGTGCTTCATTTAACAAGTTTAGTAGCTTCTTAGATGATTTAACCTGTGAAATATGAGACCTACATAAAAAAGTACGGTAAGCAGAGCATCATATAAAAGAGTGTTAAAAGAGAACATGTTTTTTTTTTTCTTGACATTTGTTTGAAACTGGAAAAACAGAGTGTTTTTCCAGTTTTGTTAAGTTGTGTGGGTTGAAATCCACGAAAATAAACATTTTTGCCAGTTGAAAAGAAAGAAAATAGTGTCAGTAAACTTTGATTATTCACATTTCTCCTTTCAGCTTGTCCCTCATTTAAGGGTTGCCATAGCAAATCATTGTTTACCTTTTCACCCTGTCCTCTGTGTCTTCTACTCTGACTCCAACTACGTCCATGTCCTCCCTCACTGCATCCATCAATCTCCTCTTTGTCTCCTACGATTAATCATGTTAGTAATTCATCAGGATCAATCCAGGTTAATTCTATTCCTGAAGTGAATCCACACAGAGTTGCGGATCGGATTGATATTATAAGTTATTCCTAGATTACTCATTAATATTATGCTTTCAGTACCATCTACAGGTCAGGAGGAACCAACAACAAGACCTGTAATCCCTGTATGATACTTTCTGAAAATGTAGGTTCAGTTGTGCTACTGGTGCAACCCGACAGGAGAAGTTTTTTTTTTTTTTTTGGTGGCGGGGTTGTCAGCGCGAGAAAATAGAGACATGCCATCAATATGAAAAACCAAATCAGTGTCAACTGAACGCTCTCTTATTTTTTTTTTGTTGCATCATAAGAGATGTTACAGCTTCCCTTGCCACCCACAGGCTAGGCCAAGGTCGTGGTTTAGTTATGATTACAGTATGATGCACTCGGTGAAGACACGCAATAAAGAGGTCTCTGCTCAACCATAAAGCTGTCGAAACACATCACAAAAGTGTCAGATGCACCGAGCACAGCATCAAAACAGACTCACTCTCTCTCCCCCACTTTCCTCTTTGAAGCTTTCGCCACTTGCTCAACTTGATGCCGTCTGAATATTGCATTAAATGAATATGTTTTGAAGGACAAAAAAAAAAAAAAAAAAAAACTACATTGATTTTAAAATCCCCCGTTCCTGCAGTAGCCCCCAGAACTGTAATGATCAATTATTCTGCCTGTGACTGCTGTTTCTTGAAGTCTGTCTCCACACTACAGTACTGTATGTACACTATACTAAGCCACCAAAGAGAATCCATTGATTTAATCCTAAGCTTGTCTGGCTGGAGCGGGTCTTTATCTGCGCGTTAATGCTGCAATCATCAGCCAAACCCTGAGAAGTCGGGTCCTTTTCTGCAGACTGGGGATAACAGATGATTTACAATGTATGTACAGACACAGCTGCCAGACTATAAAGAATAAGCTCACACTGTTTTGAAGAAAAATAAATTCATATCTGATGCCTGTGAAGCTGCGCTGTCTGTCACCGACGGTGAAACCGAGCCGAGGAGACGAGGGGCTGAAGCAAAATTTCAGACAACATTGTCAGTGTGAAGTAATAAGTCAGCAGCGGCAACAAACTAAAAGTTACAAAAAGCTACCTTTAAATTCCATCACAGCTGACAGTTACCGAGGAAATAAACTTTACAAATAACTGCCATCACAGCAAACTGTGATTTAATACATTTATTTAATTTATTTGGCTGGATAAACTTTTTTGTTTTGTTTTTAAAGGACTCAACCAAGATATTTCAAAGACTTTTCATGGTTTGAGGACCAGAGTGAAACAACACGATACTCACAGGAGTTTAGTAAAGCTGATTATTAAATTGAAGTGTGGCTACGGCCACATCCGCCACCGCACCACCAGCCTAATAATGAGAGAAGAACCCTGAATGCACCATCAGCAGTGAGCTGCCACACGGGCCTGTTTTCTTTTCAATTCTCTCTCTATTGCCGTTTTCTCATTCAATTCGGGATCGAATCCCGAAGTAGGTAAATCGGGATTCGATCCAGTATTAACTGATCCGCATTCGATTAACTTTGCATTCACATTCAGTTTCATTTGGTATTCGCTGCGCATTCGATACTCGCTTTGCATTCACACACAATAAGGGAGCGAATGTGCATTAGTCAAACCATGGTCCAGTTTCAATTTGATCACATGGTTATATAATGAGATCTTGTTAATATCTGGTTTTATTCAACATGGATTCTGTCAACAATGGCACGTGCAAAAGAAATAGAGCAGGTTAAAGAAAGATCAAGGCGATGAGAAGGAGACACAAGAAACGAATAAAGAAGATAAGGAGAGAAAATATGAGGAAGTCTTTTGTAATCCTGTTCCTAATGTAGCAAACTGTTTTTTGTGGAAGGTAATTTTGTCCGGTCTGAGTACGGCCGTACGGCCGTGACGGGTTGTCGTTGTTGTTGTTGGTTCTGTTCGGAGTTGGTGTGAAAACGGCATATATCAACAGACTTCAATGTATTGTCTTTTTTTTTTTTACTTTAACCTAAATCTCAAAAAAAGGATTTTTTTTTTCTTTTTTATCTTTCATTCTAGTCTAGTCTTTTTCCTTCATTACGTTTCACTATTCCATGTTGAAACAATCAGGTAGGTGAGACATCGATTCGGAATTTGGTAGGCATCAGGGTAGACTTCTTTTTTCCTAACAGCAATCAGGAGAGAGATGGAAGGAAAACCACAGAAAAGTAGTGAGAAAGACCGGGGCTGAGGGGATGGAAAAGCAGGAAGCTGCTGGGGCAGGTGCAAGCCGTCCACATACAAGGTGGCGATTAGGGAGAAAGTGGCCCTGTGTGAGGCAAGAGGAACATCTGTGCCTATTACCGCAGCACACAAAAGACTGGAGGGGAGGGGCCGCGGGGGGGAGAGAAAGACCATGGTCTCCAACATGAGCAGGGCCTCACCAGACACCACGGGCTGAATTGCACGGCCCAATTTGAGGCTTTCAGCTGTTCTTGTCATTAGCATTTGAAAAAAAAAGCAAGGCAGGAGTTCACTTAGCGAGTAACTCGTGGGCTGCAGCAAGAGAGTGACTTAAGAGCTCACAAAAGTTGGAAGCCCATGCACTCAGTCCCATCCCTCAAGCACCTTTCAGCCGTAGGTCTGTTTAGTGGAACATGATGTACTGTGGTGTCATATCGACAACAATGCAGTTCAGGATTATGGATGGTTTGGATAAAAAGACAAAAATTACAGGGTTTCCTACTCAATGTTTGAAGAAATATGGTTCACTGAGGAAATATTTCTAGAGGTTCTGAGTGACACGCCATAAAGAGGTTGCTTATTGGGAAAAAGGTGTTCAGAACTTTACTGAACTTGACTTGTTTTATCTTCAGCAAAGTGTGGAGGAATACTGGAATGGCCCTTCAAGATTTGGTCTGAAGCAATACCTGATTTTCAATGTTTTACAAACGCCGGCCAACAGAACGTTTTGGGTTTAATACCATTCAGTTCACAAAACCCAAATCTAGAAGAAAATAGTTTGTTTTCCAAAACTCCATTGGACACAACTACGATGTTGTGGTAAGTCCCGTCAAGAACAAGTCAAAAGTGAATATTTTAGGGATGGCCACCAGCTATGGCTATGTTATCAATCTGATAATCACATAATTACGCAATAAATTGTTTTCGGGGGAAAGAAACACAGCTAGATGAATGACTGTCATGTCATACAGCACATGTCCTGGCCTTTAACCTAGAAACTTAGCCTGAAGGCCGGTACTCGAAAGCACAACTGCTGAGTTATGTCCTTGTCAGCTGATAAAGAATCAGACCAGATTCTTTATCAAGACGAGATCAGCATGGTGAAAATGAACAAGTGTTGTAAAGTTATTAATACTTTGGAAAATCTTGAGGCACACAAGCAGCCTTTTTTTATTTTTTAACTGTAGCCTGTTTTAACAATATAAAGTTATTCTAACCACTGGTTTATAAACAGGAATCAAATAAACAGTGGCAGGAAGAGAATATGGGAGTTGGAGCAGAGTGACATGGTGAACTGGATAAAGTTTTCAGACAGGTGTAAGTGTGTTTCTTCAAGGCTGTCTCCATTGCAGTTGTGGATTGCAATTGCAATACAATTTATTGGATGATCACACCTATACCGCTTCCTTGCCCAGCTGGAAGAGAGGTGTGTGTGTGTGTGTGTGTGAAATGTAGCATGTAGAAAGTACAGCTAGGGCAGCAGTGTTTTTAGATTTAATCCAGGTCTGAGAGAGAGTAAATTGCCAGTGCTAGGTGGTTGGCATAGGCAGCAATGGCATTGTTTACTGAAGATTGGAAGTTTCCAGAGACATGCAGGAAATTGCCCACCAGAGATGGTGGAGCAAGGATATGGACACATTTCAGACAGTGGTTTGATAGTTGGGCACTTTTCGCAAAGGGTATTCCACCATTTGTCCCTCAGTCAGGGTTTTTCCTCACTGGGTCATTAGCAGTGCTGGGCAAGTTACTTTAAAAAAGTACCTTATTGCTTCACTAGTTACTGCTTTGAAAAAGTAACTAGTTACATTACTAGTTACTAAATTATAAAAATAACTAACAGGTAGGTACTTTGCTTTAAAATAACATTAAAAAGTTTAGTGTTGCGTTCTGTAGCAACTATCATAATGAAATGTAGTGGTACAATAAAAACAAAATAGATGTTTAGACATTTTGACAGGCATCTATATTGTGGGTGTGTGCGGATGTACCTCGTCGTGTGTGTGAGTGAGACTGTTTATTTCCCCAAAAGGCAAGAAGACCCGCCCCGGTTCTCTTTCTGATTGGCTTAGACTGAGATGTTAACCTGGGTCAACCAATCATCGCTCACTTTCAGCGCATCGGTTCAGTTAGTGTGCATGATAGTCTTTCACTCATGACTGTGAGAGTTACCACACACACATACACACACTGACAGGCAGCAGACAGGCTCCACTGCCACACAGTCCTCCTGTGTGACCGGGAGAAACCGTCCATTTGGACCACAGATAGTAGCGAGTAACAAGCCCTTTCACACAACAGTAACAATAACACCATTACTGAATGGAATAAGTATCGCGTTACTTTATCAGATACTGAGAAAAGATGTTTCGTTATGCAACTGCATTACAAGTCCCAACACTGGTCATCACTAAGGGTATTTACTCACTGGGTCCTCAGGATTTTCACTTACTGTGTTTTCACATAAATATTCAACCCAGGTCTCAGAGACGGGTATAATGCACTTCCAAGTAGTTGTCACAAGTGGATACTCAGCCTATCTAAATGTGGACGAACCGTCTCTTCAGGAGGACATTTTCAAAGTCTATGATGCATTCAACCACATGCACCATTGCTGCTGTATCTGAGCATGGCAAACTGATGTTCAAGTTGACTTAACATTTTGAATAACTGTATTTCAGACTGTCAACCTGCTTGAAAAACACAGCTAATGGATGATGATAGCATGAAAAATAAAACATCCGTTCTGGGTAGCGCTGCATCAAACTTGTATACTGGATTGCACTTCCGTTCAGATTTGAGAACACTTGGGAAGGAGACTTATTACTTATTCAAGTGCCACAAAGCATATATATCCGTTTGTTTAAATATTCCAATTTATTCCAAGACGGTAAGTGCCCCGCTGGAGTGAATTATAGATGGCAAATCAAGTCGCTGAGTTATTAGTTATGACACCATAAGGCTCTGTCTTAGTCAATGTGTCTCGGCCTCCCTTTAAAATAAATGTGTTTAACTGGCAAACGGATGAGTGATTCAGATTGGAGGAAAACAACTTGCTAGATATGATATTAAAAATAAAGCACAACTCACAGTTGAGTTACACAACTGTCACAGCCTATGAAAAGAACGCAAAATCATTCACCTTTAACTGTTGGAATTCTCACCTATTTCAGTTGACACATGGTGGATTATAGCAGAATATGCATAACAACAGATAACATGTTTTCACAAAACAAGAATTTGCTAAATGTATATTTTTTTTAGCTACTAGCACAGTGTCACTTACGTCCAAGGATGACATGGTATGGTATTTACAACACTCAGAGTGGGAGACAAAGTGTCCGTTGTTTTTTGCTATGGAACTATTTAGCAACTGGCATATAGTGGACAGGATATAGATGCAGCAAAAGATACTGTCTGTGATACTGTGTGAAATAATAAGACAAGTTATCCAAGACAAGTTATCCAAGACAAGTTATCCAAGACAAGTTATCCAAGACAAGTTATCGCATGGTATTGTCCCCACCCACTGCTCCCCGGGCGCGGCCTCAGCAACAACATCCAACAAGGACCAATAACCATCTGGGGCAGCGGTGGCCTAGTGGTTAAGTACCACAACCACAAGGCCCTGAACTAGTGGAGGGTTCCGAGTTCGAGTCCACCAACTGACAGGTTATGACGGAGGTCCACTGAGCATGGCACTGTCCCCCCGCTCAGCTCCCTGGGCACTCAAAGCTGCCCACTGTTCACTTTGGTGATGGGTTAAATACAGAGGTGACAGTTTGTTGTGTGCTGGGTGTGAATCACAATGACAAGGAGTTTGCTTTCCTTCCTCTTCCTTCTTTTCCTAATATTTATCACTTTAAGTCCAAAAGAGCATAGAAAGTCAAAAACATGAAAAGTTGTTTAATAAGCTGCTGTGGAACAGTTAACAATTGTCCTGGTTTTGGTTCTAAATGTGTTGATTTAACAATGTTGAATTAATAACAGCTTAATATGCAAAGAAGCACATTTAGCTGCAACGAGTCTAATGAAGCTGTGGAATAGAAAAAAATGTCTGTTCATGAGAATATAATCTACAGTAGAGAATATAATCACTGTCCAATACCAGTCCATGGGTCAATCGGTACTGGGCTGCAGAGGGATAATGCTTAAATTAACACTACAAGATGCAGGGGTGGCCTAGTGATTAAGGAACCCAACTTGGGTTCTGAGGGTTCCAGGTTCAAATCCACCAGCTGCTAGGTTACCACTGAGGTCTGCTGAGCATGGCACTGTCTCCCTGGGCGCTCAACTAACCTGCCCACTGTTCACTTTGGTGATGGGTTAAATGCAGAAGTCACATTTGTTTATGAAGAAGTTTGCTTTCTTTTTTCCTTTTACCGCTTTATTTATTAATTCTGTATTTTATTTAAAAAGAAATGACTGGAACCCCTTCGTGTTCATGAATTCAGGCCAGGTCTAATATGTTAAATAAACAGCAACTGGCGTACGCATTCTCCGTCTGATCGAGGACGTCCCCACTGTAGTGGCTCTTTAATGAGACAATGAAGCCTTTAAAACTGCTTTGCCACTTGAAAGTCAAGAGTTCTGCATTAACATTAACAGACAAACATGACTGTGCGATTATCAACTATGTATACTAATTAGGTTGCATACATAGATGATCCACTTTACTTACTTAACTTACAAAATAACATTTTTTTTGTATCTGATCGCTACACCTTGAAGAATGGTGTGTGAAAAAATACCTGACAATTAACCCATCTGTTTTCTGAAAAAATGGTTGGGGAAACTTTGGGGGATCTACAGTGTTGTGCTGTTAACTTTGAAGGCCTCTGCAAAAACATTCATACATTCGTCCATTTTCATCAGCTCATCTGTTCTCCACAACTGGCACCCAAATCGCATTGCACCACATCGTACCTCCCAGCAGGTGGTGAGCCCACTGGAAGTCATCCGCCCTAAACAGTATTCAATCCTCCGAGGAGGTGAACCTTAGAGTTTCACAACAAAGAAGAAGACCTCTGGGACAAAATTTTTGCCTTTGCAAAAAACTTTTTTTTTTTTTTCAATACGTCCTGCCAAGTCAAATCTTAAATCAAGACTAAAAGTCTAATCCTGGTTCATTTGTAGTGCTTGCATGAGATGCTAAGCTAACCAGTATTCAGATCAGTTTTAATATAATCATTAAATACAATTTATCATTATAGGAGTGGTATGGATTTAATAAAAATGTTTAAAACATTACATATAGAAATGTTCATTTTCTCTGCATGTCATTGCTGGGCCATGAGTAAAGAATGGAGGGGGTCAATGTTGTACAGAGTCCATTTAGGAACAACAAGGTATTGCTTTTGGATGACTACTGTTTGTAATCCTCTATGATCTACCATAAAAAAAAAAAAAAACATTTACAGTTAGACGCCAGTTGAAGTACAATAACAATAACTATAACAAAGTCTAAGCAGGAAAGACTATACAGTTACAGCCTGTGGAAAAGCGAAGTGAAGCGTTGACCTGTTTCATTCCCCACTATTCTCTTGATCATGAGCCAGATGTGTATGGAAGTGACAATACATTATGCATGTCAGAGAGGTGGTTTGGTTCTATCTGATGGTACTCCACATTAGTGAGCATTAAAAGAGAGAGTTAGGTTCAAAGACAGGTTTTCATGCTACAAAGGTACAGTCTGCGGGAAACAGGAAGATCAACTGCAAGGCTTTGCTTTGCGAAAACCTTCACTTTACATTACATTTCTTTTTACTCGTGGCACTGTTTGTGTTATCGCAGTAAAAAGGTGACAATGCTGAGAGATAAAAGCGGATTTCGCCCTGAATATTGAAATGCCTCCGTCTCATTATGACCGCCAAGCCTTTCAAAGGATTGCACTATTTCAGGCCACATAAATGTTTGATACCCCGTCGGAGTCACGCAGCGCTGCCTGTACATCTAGCCAGAGCTGCGTGCGTTCTGAAGGTCATCAGATCTAATCGCGGGACGGACCCGGTCTTGATTGGTGTTACAAATCCCCACAAAGCTCGTAGGCCTCCTGATATATAGGGTGATTTGTCAGCACATTTTCATGTTTGCTGAAAATAAAGCCAAAGGAAGGGCACGTGGGTCAAGTGCTGTAAAAAAAAAAAAAAGCCAATAAAATCCAAACGTGCCACCCTGTATAATACACACAGTATTTACTGTACGTGGATGCACTTGTGTGTCTGCAGCCGTGGAAGGATAATAGTTATTTGCATCCTTGCGAGCCATGATCAATTTGTTGTGGCAGTGCTATAACCTCTCCATCAGTGCAGCAGAGCAGACACCGGCTTAATTCTTTCCCAGCGTGTGATGTAAATGCTCTGTGGTGCACATTTAATGTGATGTCATTGTACTATCGACATCCAGGGATGGACCAGCAGCCCGGGCTGATTTGTTTAATATCAAGCTGAGAGAATTCTATTGACTTTCCTTTTTCTCCTCATCTACTGGCCAGATGAAAACATATCTTCCGAGCCTGAGACTCTGACCTAATATGCTTTATTACAAGTGTGTGTTGGTCTGTGCCTGCATCAGCGGTGTGTGTGTGTGTGTGTGTGTGTGTATGTTTTAGTCCAATTCAGGACTTATATCGATATAAGCCCAGCTTAATCCTTTCACTCCGATGGCTTCAATGACAGCGGCACACCATCAGATAAGAGGTCATTGAACTGCAGCAGCCACCTCTTCATTGAGAATAAATGGGGTGCACCAGGAGTGCACCTTACTCTGTGGCACATTGCTCTGCTGGTAATGAAAATGTAATGCATTTTGGGGTTTCAGCTGCCATCACTACTGCACTACACACCGACTGGTACTGTTGATATTACTGGTATGACCTGCACTGATTTTGTACTGATGTGATGTAGACTGAGAAGTGAAATCTCAATGTTAGGAACACATTCTCTGGGTGTCCTTCCAAAAAAAAAAAAAAAAATCAATTCAAGCTATTTGTTGGATGTGTGTTCAATCTTTGTCTGCACATTCCTACCAAATATTGGTCTTGGGTGTATGACTTTGTGTGTTAACAAAAGAGAGTGAATGAGAGAGAGGGACAGCGAAATTCACTGAAAAAAAAAAAAAAAAAACAAACAAAAAAAAAACCAGTTCATTCTCTCTGATGGAAGAAACTTGGTGAGAAAAAATGGAATGTTACTCTCCATGGTTGTCATAGAGATATATTGACTTGAAGAGTTATAGAGATTACGAGTGTGTTTTTCTGAATATGAATATTATCATTAGGAAAGAAAAGCCAAATATTTCCTATTGGAGAAGCATTTTGCTTTTTGGCAGGCGTTTCCTCAGCTCATTACTCCGTGTTCTGCTTGTCAATGTAATTACATAAGAAGAAAAAAACACTGCAGAATTATTATACTGTTTGCAGTTTTAGTTCTATGGATACTGAAAATTCTGTCTCAATGTCACTCCAAAGAAGCCTCATGATTGAGCGGAAAATGTTTAGGCGGCAGTGGTTAGGGAAGCGGACTCGGGTTCACAAGGTCCCCGGTTCGAATCCCCCTACCGCCAAGTTACAACTGAGCATGGTATCGTCCCCACACAGCCCCCACTGCTCACTTTGATGATTGGTTAAATGCAGAGGCCAAATTTTGTTTTGCACTGTGGTGTGAACCTTACAATGACAAAAAAAAAAGGAATTAAATATTTAATATCTTAGAGAAACCATGTCCAGGTAACGTCAACTTAACTATTTTTTGATTAATTGACCTGGATGACTGAGAACCTAAGCAACATCACTCTTTCAGCCTCTGTTTTATTTTTTATTGTTCACAATTAAAAATTTAATAGGTTGAGGTTGATGTACCCATGCTCTCTAATTTCCCAAAGGACACACCCGAGGGATCGAGTTCTATCTTTTTATCTTACTGCAGTATATGTATATTTTTTCATGACTTCTACTATAAGGATAGGCCTGTCAGACAATCAGGAAGACAACAAAACTTCTTTTCAATTGTAAAGGTCCCTTTACAATTGGAGAGGTACCGTATTTTCACGACTATAAGGCGCACTTATAAGTCTTAGATTTTCTTCAAAATGTGTGGCACGCCCTATAGTACAGTGCACTCTATGTGTGTTGTTGTAAGGCGGACTTGGTAGAGGACACCATGAGAACGTTAAAGGGGGAAGTGTGGGCGTTATTTTGTACACACTCTACTTTTAAATAGCACACTTGCAGAAAGATTTTGGTTAATTTAAGTAAAACTTTAGGTGTCTATGACAAAGTTATACAAATGTTAAAATCTCTGGTCGAAAAATTGCTTTTCTGTTAGTGTTAAGGCCAAAAGAAGTCTCAAGTCCTTTCCTCTGTTGTATAATGGCATAACAAAACGTATGCTTTTTTTGAGGAATTCCTAATTAAAACTGAATTTTAGAAGCAAAGATGTTTCCTCCATTCTTCCTCAATAATCTCTCGTCTGACTGATAGACCTGAAATTTAGGGAGTAAGGTGAGAATCAGCCAAAAACATGCAAATGAGAATCATTTATCCGTTTGGTCCATGTAGTGGACCCTGTCTGTCATGTCCTGTCCTACTCACGTGGAAGTCTTAGCCTGGGCACTTATCCCCGGCTGCCCTCCGTGCTTGTAGATGCTTCACTAAACTCATGATCATATTTTTTCATCCCTCTTAATCACTTTGCTAATTTCCGCCTCTCTCTCTCTCCCTGCACTCGTTTTACAGTTCAAAAGGCAGCCAATTAGGATGACAGCGTGTTAACGCGGCACAAAAAGAAACATTCTCCTCTGCCTTATTTATATTTAAATTCAATTATCAGCTGGAAGAGTAAGACAGAAAGACTCTGGTGGTGGTAATAATTATGAGGGGAGCGCGCAGGATGAAGGTGTGCAATGGCCGCTTCACGACATCCTTTGTTCAAGGCTTTTTTCGGATTGGCAAGATAATGGCGAGGGCTGCCACCAGGGGGGCCGAGAAAAGTGGAGCGCACCACGCAGGTTATCTTTCATGCTGTACAGGATAATCACGGAGTGGTGAAAGCAGGAGAGACGTATCTTCTCTGGAGATCAAGGTCAAAACAACTCAGGGAAGGTGGAAATTCAGTCGCAGAAACACTCACGGCTGCCTGAAACGTATTGATCTGGTGGCTCTTCCCTCTACCTCCAAAGTCATTTCTCTGATAGACTCTGGTAGAAATACATTATTTTCTTGTCATAGGCCCCACAATGGATCACTGTTAAAAATATACAGCACTTACAGAGAGAGCGCACAGAAAGGGGCGGGGTCAAGATCAGGTTGAGCTACCGTTTTGAAAAGGAAAAAGAAAAAAAAAAGAGAGAGAGAGAGAGAGAGAAAGAAAAAGCAATCCAGAGGGCCACTTCCACTCAGCCCTGTTGCGTTCACTTAAATTGCCGTCAATCACAAATGCAAGACCATAAATTATGGGCATCAAACGCTGGACATCTGTGAGCAGCACTAATCTAAGTGTGGTTAAAAAAGACACGTGTGTCACTTGTGGAACTCCTACAATCAGGCGTTATTGTGTAGATAAGTGTTCGGCGGTCGCCCCCGGACTCCGGCGTTAAAAATGCATAGCTGCCTTACACACAGAATCGCTCTGCAGAAACTTTACACAGACGGATCAATAACAACTGGGAGCACTGAGACCTCAGAGGTATTGCAGTAAGCTCAGCCACTTACGCACTGAGCTGGTGGCCTTTGCAACAAAAGAATAGCGACTGCCTCGCGTTCTTTTGATTTATGCCCTTGAAAGTTGGCACATATTCCCGCCATAAGAGCTGCCTGATTGAAATGCGTGATGTCGAGCAAAACTGCCGTCCTTAATTCACCAGAGTCAGAAATCTAAAGACTCGGTCAGACTGGGCTTTGAGGATGGATTATTTTTCATTTCATCTTTAATTCCTTCGAGTTAATAAAACTCATGTTCAATTCTTGGACGGTGCTGATGGACAGCGGCCTCGCTGAACATCACCGTCCTATTAAAACCTTTTAATACTCCTGTTTTTATTAACCTTTATTTTGGTTATCTCCTACCGACCGTCTGCGGCATGTTGCTACTCCAGAGTCCTTCACCTCTCCTCTTTTGTTCTGAGCACAAATCCTTCTTTTATTACCCAGGCAGCAGCAGAAGGTGCTGACCCCACTTCCCTATTGGGGTTCCTCTATGTTTGATGCCTGCCCAGCCCTCTGTTGGATTATTGTAATGCTCTATGTACAAGCTTTGATGTAATAACCATGTGCAACTCGAAGTGAGATTGGGATTTAATAGAGCAAAGATCTGACAGATACGAGCGCCTGTGTTAACGTGATTTATGTTTAGGATTTATTTTATCAGCATTTCTATTTCATTTTTCCCCCTAAATATACCTGGAACTGGGACAAGATGTTTTCAACCGCTGTAATAAAAATATATAGATCAAAACCTCAGTCGAAGAATAAAAAAAAGCCTATTCGTGTAAATTTTGTATGTGTGTATATGAACATGTATTCGTATACATACAGTATACTCATATATACAGCAAATCAACATTTACATATACACATATATAGGTATTTTGAAAAAAAAACTAATCTCAGCTAATGGACCTTTATATATCTATATATACTGTACATATATGCATAAATGTAGGTACATATGCAAATATACTGTATATATTATATATATATAAATATAAAAGTTTAATTAGGAATTGCCGATGTTATCGGCCCGTAAGTATTTCTAGGACATTTGCCAATGAAACACCACTCTGTGTCGTCTCTCATGTCATCATAGAGAACAGTTTACATTGTGACGAAGGGTCATTTTCCTATAACTTATATTGAAGTAGTGTGTTCATGTTGTACACAGTTATTTATAGAATGCCTGTCTGGTATCACACTCATTCAGGGGAATTTACCTGCATATATCGGTATCGGTTCATATCGGTATTGGGAATGGTGTGTTTGGGCAATATTGGCGTATATCGGTATCGGTAAATGTTAATATCGGACTTCCCTAATTTTGATACAACAAAGCCTTAACATAAAGCACTTTTCACAGGGGCTCGTATCTGCCAGATCTTTGCTCTTTTAAAACCCACTCTGACTTCCAGTTGTTCATATCTATTTCATCAAACTGTTACTACACGCGTCATGGAAAAACTCATTAAACCACACTGCTGTTCTTTTTTTTTTTTTGGTTCAATTTAATGCCTGATACCACTAAAAGTACATTTGTTTGGACAAATATAATGATAACATCAAAATGAGCTCATCAGAGTTGGATCTCAGAGCTGATATCAACCCATTTTCTATGGTTTTCTTGAAAGGAACCAAGAATGGCTACTACAGGCAATATACCTTTAGTGGTACTGGACAAGAAATTGAAGTAAACAAGGGTGGACAAAAAAGATTACCCATTACTGTATATACATTGGCTATGTACAATATACCCTATACAAGTATTCATACAGAAGTTCTGGGCTTCATTCCAGAACAAGACTTTTATGATCTTAAGATTTAAGGGATGGGGCTAACCTCACATCAGTCCCTTAAATCCATCTTAAAAAAAAATCTTTGAGGCAGTTTTCGTCTTTTTAACTCGTCTTTTAAGTCTTACATGACCTGTAAAGCCCCAAAGAAAGTAAAAATGCGGGCACACTGTTTTACCAGCCTTTATCTTAGACATGTAAAGATGGTGGGGCAGTGGTGGCCTTAAAGAAGCAAATTTGAATCTGCAAGGTTTCAGGTTCAAATCCCCCAGCTGTCACAACCATTGTGATTCACACCATTATGTTCGAACTGGGGGCCTTGCGGATCCAGGTCGGCTCCCTTAACCACTAGGCCACCAACTGCCTAGTGTAGAGCGATACACTGTTTGGTTGACATCCATTTGTATAAAACAACGACAACTTTGCTTTTTCCTGTTATGTTGAATTGACTAAATGACACACAAAAAAAAGAAAAATACAGAAAAAACAAATAACACCTAAGGATTGGAGTAGCAGTGATTTAGGAGCAACCTATAAGTTAACACCGCAAACAAACATTACAGCCCCGTCCAACACCATCTGTTCAATGCTATGGATTTAATGGCTGAATCAATGTGTCAAAGTCAAATTCAAGAGTGGGCCGAGCAGCGGAGTACATATACAGTAGATCTTATTATTGTCTGCCACTTTAATTTATCGACTGAGGTCTTAATTGATTTACTGACACCGTCCTCAAAGTCACCTCATCTGACACATTCCAGGAGAACAACATCACGGCCACGCGTGGCTGGCTTATCCTGCTAATTAGCCCGTGTTAATCAGATTAAGAAGAGCCCTAATGATCTATTCATCAGATAATCCTGTGGCAGAAACGCTGGTATCAAACAAAGCACATCAGAGTTCTAACGCATGGCTTGTTACACCTATCGCTTTCACAAGCACAAAGTCAGCTCTGCTGCCATTAAAGCTCCAGCGTACTGTATCTGAGCCTTGGCTCAGACTGGGCCGAGCCACGTCTTACTCTCCTCAAGGTTGAGGCAATCTTCCCGCGGCATGAAGGAAAATAATAAATTGCTTATGGCCAAAAACCCTGACTTCAAACGGCAGAGCTGACAACAAAGTCAATAAATGGGTCACATCAGGGCCCTTCCAGGGAGCAGACAAGGCCAGGCTATTCTGGGATCAGAACCTCTAACCAAACGCAAGCCATTCCAGGTGACTGGGTCTGTCCTGATGTGAGTCATCTGCGTAAAGACCTGACAGCAAAGTTCTACAGAGATTTGGACACATCAATCATTCATAAGATGAACAGTGCTTCGCCGGATCCACCATGAGCTGCTGAAGGGCTGACACATTGGCATGCACTTGTCTTTCCTGCAGGCTTCGGGAAAACATCTTACAACACACACACACACACACAGATCAACATGCGGTTTTCCTCTGTAGAATAATTGTGTGCCACCCCCGGCTGTCAGGCCATGTCAGCGTCTCGTTAGTGCTGGTATTGGCTCTGTCTTAGCTGGTAGAATGAGGAAAGGTCAGAGTGGCAGTGTCTGCACTTGTGCACTGTCACACTGAGAGCAGGCTGGACACAGACTGCAGGCTCTTCCCTCTGTCTGTCTCTCTGTCTGTCTTATCTGGGGGGGAAAAAAAACACTTTTAACACCAGCATCTAGCCTTGGAGCAGCTCGGTTTGGCTACAACTTGTCAGCACTAAACGAAATATATATCAGCACTGTCATTTTTAATGGGCCAATCGCAGGGGCTCAAGCACAGGTCAATATGATTTACTGCCATGTGATGGTGTGGGGTAAAAATAAAGTTTATTTCTTCTGTGCCAAATGCCCTAAAAGACCAATTTGCAGGCAGTATGGTGTAGTTTTATAGAATGCAATAGTATTTGCAACTGAATTTCCATATTGTGCCTGAATTGACAAGGAAAACAGGACAAAGTAATAAAAATACTACCCATATTTCACAAGCACTGATCTACAGTCAGTGGTGGGCCACCAGGGCCCGCAAAACCGTCTCTGCTGACCTAAACATACTCCAAAAACACACTTATTCATACATATTTTTTAGAAAATTGGATAAAAACATTTTAGGCAATCATATTTAAGCTAGCTTGTGTTGTCTGGTTCCATGAAATCTGCCAGAGCCTTCAGAATCAAAAGTGAGGGCTTTGCTTGGTGTAAGGACACATCCCATTGAGTTTACAGCGCTCAGACCAATCATCTTGTGAGATTGCAACATCAGAGCCTTCTAGCTGGCCCTACGTAGAAGGTGAAAGGTACGTGTCCCGTGACAACGTCATCTTGTTTGATTTGCCTTGACTTAAATGTGCCTGATTTTGAAGGGAAAAGTCCCATTAATCTCCTTGATTTACTTTGGATCAAAAACATTTTGCCAGTTCAAAGGATTCATAGGTTCATAAGATTTTTTATTTTTTTTTTAAATGAATGCCTGGTATCAAAAATTATTAAGGATAAATTATTTTAAATGCACTGGAAATTAAGTGTTGCTTGATTGGCCTATATATTGTTGATATGTATATGTGTGTACTCTTATGTCCTGGTGGAACTAAATGAAATGAAAAAAAATAATGAAAAATGAAAATAGTATTTTCTAAATCCTGTTGACATCACATAAAGGTAGGCCTGTGTACATGTGTAGAGAGTGTGTGTGTGTGTGTGTGTGTGTGTGTGTGTGTGTGTGTGTGTGAAATACAGAGAAGGTGTTTACACTTTCTTAATATATTGATGATCTAAAACACACACAGGTGATGATGATGTTTATCCATACTTGTTTTCATTGTTCCCCAACACTAACATTTAAAAACAGAAGCAGTAAACCTGATGACCCTTAACTTTCTCTCCATTCATCCATCATCTTCATCCTCTTATCTATCACCTGGTCACAGGAACAGCAGTCGCCACCACTGCCACCCAAATCACACTGCACCATAATGTGGGTCACTACGGTGGTAAGATCAGAGCACCTCAATGGCAACCTGGCAGCTGGTGGATTCAAACCTGAAGCCTTGCATCTCAAATATAAGGAACATTGTGCTGGCTGTTAATTGTAAAATAATTAAAAGTATGCAAATGCTGTTTCAACAGTGAAAAATCATCACCTACATGAACCTACTCCAGATCAACATGGTAGGTTTTTAAACTTTTGCCACACTCACCTTACCAATTATAGCTACCAAACTGCTGTTCACTGTGAACAAAGTAAAATATAAATAAAATATATGTAAATCTGTCAATTTCCCCCATTCTTGTATCAATAAAGACGTTTTTGGAAATTAAATTAATCATCCTTGCATGGTAAGGTACCTGGGTTGGGTCCTGACCCCCAGTTTGGACACAGGAATACAAAGAGTGTTTCCATCTTGACTAAAGTGCTTCACAATGAAAATCCCATCACCGTTCTTTCCACAGATTTCAGTCTGACAGGTCTAAACCTCTTTGTCTCTGGGTCGGTGTTGAAGTGCAGGACGAAGGTTGACAGGTTAGAAAACACAAACAGGAAACTTTGCTGATGCCATGTCTGCTGATCCCTTTTGATTCACATCCAAACCATGATGGGACCAAGAAGGAAGAAGAAAAAAAAAAAAAAAAGCACCCACTCGACTCAATTTATTTCACTCTGCTGTTGGCCCTTTTATTTTCCAGACTGGCGCCAGTGGGCTTATCAACTGCACAACTATTAGCCACATCAAATCAATGTGTTCATTGCTCTTTCTCTCACCTCCAATTCTATACTCTTTTTTTTTTTTTTTGCAACACAGTCTGACCTCCCCTCCACCCGCCTCCCCACCAGCAGACGTCCTCACCACCCCCCTTTGCTTCCTTTCACTCCCTCTCTCTCTCTCTTTCATGCCAGACAGGTCAGATACTGTCTCTTATACACATCTAGGGTCAAGCTATTCCTTGGACTGTGTGACTCAACCAAAACTTGGCACCCTAACCAGTTTTCACAGCATCTCCAAGTGTGTGCCTTGGAAAGGTTGCTCTACCACGAGTGGTTCAGTTTTCATTTTTCACCTCAGACTTAACAACAACGACATTAAGTGAACTTGAAATCGGTCTGTAGCAGTGACGCCCTACAATCTCCCCACCAGTAGACGTCCTCACCACCCCCTTTGCTTCCTTTCACTCCCTCCCTCTCTCTCTTTCATGCCAGACAGGTCAGATATTAGAAACCTGTATTATCAGGTCTTCCCAGGATGCTGGTGGAAAAGTTGATTTGCAACGCCTGATTGAATCTACTTATCCCTCATCCCTTTTCCAGCCCCCCAGCCAGCTGCCCCAGCAGACGGGAGCCCAATGGCCCTTCTACACCGATGTGGCAGGAAATAAAAAAAGATGGGGAGGAAGAAAAGACAGCTCTGGACAGGAGATGGGGCACAGATGCACCTCCCATCCCAGCTCCAGGCCCACCCTCCTTTGCAAACCTTTATCTAGTTGCATTATACAACCATTTATCAGACAGCAAACAAAACCTGTCGAGCCCCTCCGCTGCTGAAGCCCACCAGCACACAGCACACGTTCATCTGCAGGCAGTGCACCTTTTTTGGACAAAGTTAAATTAGTCAAATCAGTGAGAGGGGGCATGCGGTCAGAGAGGACGTTCATTAAACAATTGTAACTGGTGATAATTAAAGCCGGGCTGTGATAAAAACAGAAGAAATATTTATCTGTTGACTGGTCCGAGCAGCCGCCACTAGCACAAAGAGCGCCATTATGGCTTTATCTTAGTAAATAAAGGAGGGGGGAAATTGAGTCTTGGTAGAATAAGGGGACGACAGAGGTGACGGATGAGGAGAGCATGGAGCTGTGGCTGGTGCAAGGAAAAAACAGATGAATACACAAAGTGGCAGCCGAGGAAGAATAAGCCAAAGACTGGTGGTTTCATCACGGACTGATTTGGGGTGGGGGTGGGGTGAAGGGATGGGGTTGGGGGTTGGTGGAGGGGGGTCACTTCATTTGTGAATGCAATTACTGTAGACCTGTACAAGTCTGACAAGTCAATTGAATCAACGCCATGGCACAAGTTTAAAAACTCCCTAACAGTCTGCTTTGTACACGGCCCTGTGAACGGTCATCAGAGTCATGGCTGTGACAGGCGTCCTCCATGAAGTTAGCTTCTACGTTAGCTTAAGAAAAAAAAAGCTCAGTTTCAAATTAGTCTCATTTGTAGGCTGCGACTCTGCAGCTCTGATCTGGGACAGCTGTCGATGTGGAGGCAGCAGTCACTAGGGCAGAAAACTCCTGTTCAGACAGGTCTGTGTGAAGTTTGCTGCTCCGAATTGGACAAATCTGTCCCGTCTGGACGGCTTTGCATTATTGGCATTGTTGCACCTGCAATTAAAGGCCCCCTGAAGACAAACTCCATTAACGTGGCACGTCTCTGACTTCACCTGCGGACGCTTTCAGATACACCGGCCAAATGATGTTTGACTTTTGGGTCTTGGAAACTTTTAATGGACTTCATTCTGCAGACAACCGTGGGGGGGAGGGGTTTGGGGGCAGCAGGGCTGAACTCTGACTCTGTTGTATTGATCTCCCCCCCAAGTTGTTTACTGGCTGAGGTCACCAGAATGGCTCTTCCAGCCTGCAAAGAGGTCAATAATGTCAATACAGTAAATGAGGTAATTCTGCTGTAAAACATCCCTGCATGGTCAATTTCCATTTTAGTAAACTTTGTATGCGTGACACACAATTACATCCGCATGTCAAGGTGTCAAGTTGTCACACATTTCCATCCTACGGACGGAGATTGAGTCCGGAGCAGGTGGCAGGGTGTGTGTCCACGGGAGAAAACAAATCAGCTTTTGTCAAGTCCAATGATAAATCAGTCTCCTATAGAAGACAGAGGATCAGTGTTGTTTAACCTGCCATAACTTAGAGTCAAGGATCTCTGAGAAAAGGGACAAGCCAAAAGGAAAAGAAGCTTCTCGTTGTCCATATTTACATTGGTTTTATTTAATTTTTTACACTATTGTTCTGGTTCATGCTGTACCACAGCATTTCTCTTAATGCCTCCTTATGTTCATTTTCACATTAACATCTGTCCAATTATCTAAAGTAACAAACATGAGAGGATTAATATTATTCAGTGTGTGATTGCTCTTGGAATCAAACCCCGGATTCTCTGCTTTAGAGGCAGGCCTGCTAGCAGTTATACTATTGGACAATTGATTTTTTATGTAAAATGTCAGGAGGTTCAGTCAATAAGAGCTAATAACTTTAACATTGAACATTTGTGTGAAAATTTAGGAAACTATTCAACTGCCACCTGAAGAAGTCACAACCAGCAGCTTCGTAATAACAGAATATAACTGTGTACCAAACATTCAGTGAGTACAAGTAATACACCACTTGGTATGGACTTCAGTATCAGTGCATTTGTAAATCCTGGAGCCCTGTCGGAATGATGAGTGTTGTCTACTGTATTCATGAACCAATACATTTATTTTTCCTGCCTCCAAATATTACTTTTACAACCAGGAGGAGGGATGATTGAACCATCAATCCTGCACTCGATCATTGCCAAACATAATCTCTGCTTAACAGCAATTTATAGTGTGGGTAATAAAGAGGAGCATCAGTGGGAAAAATACTTCACCATCCTGTACACACTGCTGAGAGCACATGATGTAGTCACCAGAGGAGCAACACAGAGGTGAGGGTGATGGAAAAAATAAAAAAATAAATGAAAATTTACCAAATATATATAAAACCAGAAATACAGCAGGAAATACCTGTTAAAAAAGATCAGATGCGAGGAAAATGGTGGAAAAATACTGTTTATGATACACAAAAACTAACTCCTTTAGATACTTTCCTTCTCCTAAAGACTGGGGAGAAGAGGTTTCCAAGATAATACTAGAAAAATAGGGATTTTCTAGAAAAAATACTAGAAAAAATAAGTGAAAGCTGCAAATATAAAGTTTATTGATGAATTTTTGTAAACAAATAAAAAGGGGGTTATATTTTTAATCTATATAATTCATTATATTCTTAAGGTTTTTCTATTTATTATATATTTATTGACCTCGATTTTCCTTTATCAATAGATTTAGCCTTGTTACCTTTATTATATATATATATACATTATTATATAATTACACAACACCAAGATAACTCAACATTACTCTGTAGCTTGTGTATTTGTTTAATTGCAGATATTAAATTAAATGTATTCTTTTTCAACATATATGCGTATATGTATACAGACGTATACACAGACACCCACACACATACACACATATACAATATCTTGTATATATATATATAAATATCTATATACACAAAAAAGTATGACTATAAAATTCCATCTTCAATTTTTGTATTGTATGTATATAGATACATAGTACACATATATTCCTATTAATGCATATTTTTTCAGATATTTTTATATATTTATTGAAACTATGGTGTATATATTTACACATATAGACATATATGTGCAGTGTATATAACATGCATACACACACAGATACATTGTTTATTAAGTATGCAGTTTTATATGTATGTTGTATATATATTATCATATGTGTGTTATATTTGAATATGTTAGAAATATATATTAGGTGATTGTGGACTTTTGCGACACAGCTCAGGTTCTACTACAGCTCTATTTCTACACATATCTTTGTGTATAATAGAAACAACATGTGGTGGAGGCGTGGATTGTTCAGTGCTGTGAGAGGTGGACACCGGAGGTGGATATTAGAAAAGCCAACAGTGAGGCTGAAGTACTCCAGACAGACACACATCCCAGCCAGCCTTCTGAGATGGAGGCCCAGGGTAACGCCTATTGCTTGATACCACAGGGGAAATAAAGTGCCTAAAATAGGCATGAGGGCAGGAAATTGATTTTATTGGAGAACTAATCAAGGGGGTCGTTTTAGTGGGGCACAATTTAGATTTTGATTGGATTCCTACTGACATCGAGGTTATCAATGCGTCTCATACTGGGAGGTGTAATTTGATCTTTGATGTCCACACGGCGCTCTTGATGTATGTCCCGCTGCATGGGCAACGACTGCTGTGCATGTGTTCGCTGCAGCAGCCTCTGTCTGCTCGTGTGTGTGTGTGTGTAGGTGGATGCCAGTGTGTAAAGAATGTGACTGAGGGTTGATGTCAGGCATTGAGGTCCAGATGATTATGGCCGTGGTGGTGACCTAGTCCACTGCTCTCTTTTTGACGGAGTGGCCCCAGAAGAGCAGAATAAGTAAATACCCAGAAGTAAATTGAATTACAGGAGGTGTTATAAAAACACGGGAGGAGCCGAGGGTACGCAGCTGATGTCATTTTGGACAAAGATCAGGTTTCAAATAGTCTTCTATTATTACCTTTCATGCAGGTCTGTCAAATTATCATATGTCTAAGATGATGATCTTAACTAATCACGATTGGATTAAATATCACCTTATACATTGGTGCTTTAGCTCAGAATCAACATCTCCATCATTGGCCTGGAAGGGTTTACTTGCTTGGTGGGTTCAAATCCCAGTTAGGGGAGTTGGTACCTTCTAGTGCAGACCTGGGCAAACTAAGGCCCGGGGGCCGGATGCAGCCCGCTTGGTGTTATAATCGGGCCCGCCCAACTTGTCCTAATTTTACTTTTAATTTATATTATTGTTATCCTTCTACCTTTTCCCTGCAAAGCCAGCTTTTCCCCAATAGATGGTCTCAAAGAGGCTAAAAGCATTTAGCCTTTATTCAATACTCTGCTCATCATTTATCTTAGTTCACTGAAATACTTAATCTTTCTATCCTGATCTGGCCCATGACTCAAATTTTAGTACCACCTGTGGCCCGCGAGACAAAGGCTTGTTCTAGTGGGTGTAACTCAGAAACGATGAGCAGACAAATATGGCTGAATTAAGTTATTGTTTCCTGAGACAGGGCCGCCACCTTCAGGTGGGTTGCAACAGATTTTTTTTTTTTTTTTTTTTGGTCATCTCACAGCACGTTTCCTAGAGGTAAACGGTCATTATTGTTGGTTTAACTACTGATTTGTTGTTGTTTAAAACGACAGACAGACAGATAAATGCAACTTTATTTTTTTTTTATTAAGATTAGGAGATAAATATCATAAAGTGCTTCATTGATTAAATTTGATGCATAAAATCGAATTAAATAAACTTTCAGAAGTCCTTAGTAATGAGAACAAATTGTATATTTGAGACTATTTTGAACATAAGGCTCCTAAAGTGCAATTCCACCAATTTCCTCATTACAAATGATTAAGTGCAGCTAATCCACTTCTGTTTTCCGTTTCATTCTTTTAAAGAAAAAGTGGCCTCTAGTGGATACGCAAAGCCTGGCGTCAATAACATCAACTCCCAAACCTGAGGAAAAATGGCCATTATTGATCTGTCCAATAAGTGACACATTTACAGTGGTGACTAGGAGGATCCAGGTCATATTGCATTTGACTTGTATTGATATTTTGAGCACTACCTCACTACCTGCCCTTGCACTTTTTACTCCTAAGAGCAGATAAAAAAAATAAAAATGTTAAAACATGGTTTTGAGACCAAAGTTTTTGTCTAAAACATGAATAGTATCTTTTAAGTAAAAGGAAAAAATAATTGAGGAATATATAAGATATACATCTAAATCTTAATAAAACCTGAATAAAACCTGGATGGATTATGCAAATTATTTGGATAAACAAACCAACAAAAAAAATACCATCTCTGTGTTTCTACAGTTGCCTCAGAGCTAGTTGAAGAATTAGGGCATTCAGATTTTTGGAAAACACAGTCATGCCTTTAAAACTGCAGCTGACTCTTAGTTGGAAGTAGGAAATGAGGTGCACATTAAAAACCGATTTAAGCTAATTTATCCTCCATTACCTCATCCTCCCAAAGACATTATGACTCTATAACAACCATAACTCTTCCTCTTCCAGCCTCGTCAATCTCTACACCGCTTTGTGATACAATTACAGTGCAGTGTCAGGTATCAGTGATCTCCGCGCCACATGTTTGCAGAGCAGAGAGTCTTCCGAGCAGCAATAAATGTCCAGTTTGGGACAATCAAGAATGTCTGAACTTTTTGATGGGTCTGTGTTTCAGACCTGACCTACATTTGTCAGTTTCAACTAGTCAGTTACCAGACAGCAGAAGTTTTCTAATCACAATCACAATAACAAATGACGACAAATAACTTGGAACGCAAATAATCCCGCAAAAACATTTAAGTCTCTGGTTTCCTGAAAGAAATGTTGGAGAATACCAAGGGAGTCTGAATCATAATAATATCCAGATGTTAATGAACCAATACATTTGGAGTTTTAAACTTCAAATTTAATTTAATAGCCTTTTGCAAACATTGTGTCCAGTATTAAGTCCACTGCCAAAAATCACCGCAGACACAAAGCACACAGTATTTTCACAGCTTACTGTCACTTTTTGACATAACACCATGATTAGCGCAACCTCAGCTTTTTCTGTTGCCCTGGAGAATATATAGGTCGTTCACGTTTCTCTCTCTCTCTCTTTCAGTAACTTGGATTAGCAACTATAAGGTAGCCAACATCTGTAGGACATCTGTCAGCGCTTTGGCTCATTTCATATGCATCAGACCGGGCTAAAAACACAGTATACCTGTGGAGACAGTTCCATCACATTAAGATGTGAGGGATATTTTGATAGTGTCATGTCTGAGTAAGGACTGAGAGTGTGGATATATCAAGGCTGATAGGTTCTAGTGGCAAATGAAGGAGCATTTACAGGCTGAATAGAGGAATAGATCCTTTACACCAAGGGCAGTGGCCTAGTGGTTAAGGAAGCGGACTGCAAGGTCCCCAGTTCGAATCCCACTACCGCCAAGTTACCACTGAGGTGCCCTGAGCATGGTATCGTCCCTACACACTGCTCATCAGCTGACCACTCCTCACTTTGATGATGGGTTAAATGCAGAGGCCAAATGTCGTTGTGCGCTGTGGGGTGAGTCACAATGACAAAAAAAGAAATTTCGTTCTTCTTCTTCAAACAGGTGCAAGCTATTGAACTATAACTATTTTGTGGAAACTCTTGAATGTAGAACACTGTCCTGTAAGAGCCAGTGCATGCACTGCCCCTCTCTTCAGGGCAAGTAAGTTGATGGAACAGTTTAGTCAGGGCAGAGGAAGGACATTTTTCCAGACATAGAGAGGTAGCTATACCTGTGTCAGTGTCCAGGGAAGGGACTGTAAGCACAGTCAAATTTAATGAATGACTTGGCTCCCGAAAGGCTTCAGGTTCAAATCCACCAGCTGCCTGGTTGCCACTGAGTTGCTCTGAGCATAGCACCGTCCCGACCCACATAACTTCAAGTTGGCTCACCACTCACAGGAAGACTCACAATATGGTCACGCAATTTGATTTGGGTGGTGCCGGCTGCCCCCTGCGACCCGACAAGGGACAACCAGAAGACGATTAGTGAATAAATGGATGAATTCATTAATTAATTTGTCCATTCATTCATTCATAATAAAACTATCCTGTGGTCCTCGAGTCAAAAAGATCTGCCACAAACAAATAAAATCCCCTAAATTATATGTTTCAACTTGAAATGTGATGACTTCTAATAAAATCACAGTCACAGAGTTTGTTTCACATCACAGGATGTGAGAATGTTTAAGTTTTGGCTCAGATCAGTCCATAGTAAACCTAAACATAAGGACAAGACAGGTGGTCTTCTATTGAATCTGACATACATGTCACAATATTGTCCCTTCAACTGTGTGGACTTCCATTAAGGTGCTGCATGTGAAACATGTGAATATGTGAACTGTGAATTGTATCTGTGCTGAATTCATGAGTGAAGCAATAAACAGACTATGCAGCAGAGCTGATGTCCAACAAGATAAGCCTGATTCAGAAGAGAAGGTGGAGAGGTATCAGAAATAGAAGATGAGAAAGAATTACAATCCAGAGCACGATGAATCATCTTCAGAATTAGAAATCCCTAAAAGTGGAGAAAAACAGCAAAATAACATGGTATCTTATGATAAACACAGCAGGATGGCAGAAAAATAGCATCAGGTTGACCCAGGAACCACAAGATATGGTTCTCACACCCATGACTTTGTCTCTACAATCCACCTGCTCATCAAACCAGCAACAGAAGAAAAACATATTCTGCAGATGAGAAACCTGGAGGATTTTTGCAAAAAAAAATGCTATAGGCAATGCTAAAGCTATAGGCATATTGTACAAATATTGCTTACCACCTATGTAGTAAACAATAATATAATTGACAGAATCATATCAACAAGTGGTGTCAGTATTTCTGCCAGGAGAAGAGAGGAAACTCAGGTGTTCACACAATTTGTGGTGAATGACAAGTTGTCTCCATAAGCAAATTAAGATTTACTGTGTAAAATTCAATTAGGCAGCCAGGGCTGGTTTCTCTACTGTAGTATACAGTATGTCTCTCCAGTATATGTATACAACTGCCTAGAATGTATGCAGCCTATTGTACAGTATATTCATAAGAATATGCCTTAATTTTTCCTGCCTTGTCCCTTTTTCTGGGGTTGGGACAATGGCACAATGAATCAATGTTTTCCCTGTCCTCTGTATCTTCTACTCTGACTCCAACTACCTCCATGCCCTCCCTCACTGCATCCATCAATTTGCTCTTTGTCTCCTATTATCTCCAACGTATCTACTGGCCTTGTGAACATATATATATATATATATATATACATACATATATATATACATATATACATACATATATATACATATATATAAATACATATACATATATACATATATACATATATATACATATATACATACATATATGTATATATGTATATACATACATATATGTATATATGTATATAAATACATATATATATACATATATACATATATATATATACATATACATACATATACATATATACATATATACATATATACATACATACATATATACATATATACATATATATATATACATATACATACATATACATATATATATATATATATACAGTCATGGAAGAAATGATTAGACCACTCTGCTGCTTTCTTCAATTCCTTGTTCATCTCAATGCCTTGTTCCACTAAAGGTTTATCACCTGGGGGAAACAATGAACACAAAACCATGCAATGACTAAAAGCACTGTATTTGTCTTATTGCTAGTGATGTAGGAACGGAAGTGATTTTTGTCACTGTCAATAAAACCATGCAAAATGGCCATAAATCAGCTCTGAAATTAAACTTAATCATGAGACTTTTTTGTTGTTATTATATTTGTCCAGATTAATGTAGATTAAGTGGAAGCAGACTTTTAAATGGACAAGAAATTAAAGAAAGAGTGGTTTGATAATTTTTTCTTTGACTGTATATATATATATATATAAAAGTGGAGAAAAACGTATATATGTATGAATATATATATATATATATACATACACACACACACACACACACACAAGTATGTACACCTCCATATGGAAATATACAATATACATATACAGTATGTATTAGTCACTGTTAAATGAACAGCTGCCCAATGGGTAAACAGCAGTGCTGCATCAGTAACATTGTGCTCTGCCCTCTGTTGGCACAACATTATCCCAGAGCAGCTTTGAAAACACTTCAGGTTGCTGGATTTATTCTCACTACATCAGCAGTGCTGTTCCAGCCTCATTATGGATCAATATCGCAGCCAAAAACTGGCCCCAGCTTGGCAGTTACACGCAACAATTAACAACAGAATAAGCAATGAACCGGCAGTTAGCAAACAGTGTGCATGCACATCTGCAAACACCGTGTCCCGTGAACTCACATCCATTTGAATACTGGCTTTTTACCCTTCACGTGTCTGTCCTGGACACACCATCAAGTGTCAGCAAGGAGGTTTTTACTAAATTGGACATCTGGTGAGCTGACGAGAAATATCTGAGCCCAATTTAGCTCATGTTAATGTTGGCAAGCTTAGCGAACGCGGCCGGGATGGCGCGCAGAGGTGCACCGTGCTGGACTGCTCCAATTAAAGAGCCGTGGTTGGAGTTAGTCTGCTGTTACCGTTACGTGTCTGCTGGGTCCGACCGACACTTGACGCAGAAATCCTTCGGAAAGATAATATACAGCACATTCGCTCATCTTCTGTGTTGCAATTTCCACTTGTGTGTTACCATTGTCCCTTTCAAGTTTTGACATTGAAAAATGCTTGTATCCTGTTGTGCCGAGATGAAGAGCAGAGGCTTTTGTAACATGCAACTCTCTGATCCTATTTAAGTCGCAGCCAACACAGACGAGTGCCAAAATATCATCAAAACCAGATGGCTTTGATGCCCCGGCCAAGACTTTAAAGACACAGGAATGCAGTAGTGGGGGCGAGTGCCAGGTGTATACCACGGAATAATTAGGGCTGCAGTGAAATATAAGGCAGTGTGTAAAATATAACGCTGCTTATTAGCCACATATTTCAAGTGTGTTTTTTTGACTAAACTTCGCAGGCGTTGGAGGGAAAAGATGCAGGGAGAAAAAGGGAAAGTAGGGAAACGCACACTAGTTTTCCTCAAGTACAAAGGGTCAAACAGCTCATCTGCACATAAAAAAGCAAAACGCTCGAGGAATCCATATGAGACGGCAACACATGTTCTCGGAAAGGTGTAAACAATTCAGAGAAAGCTCCGGTGGATAATGACCAGGACGGAGCAGGCGGCCAGTCTTGAAAAGCGCCAACTGACCTCGATAGTTTTTCCACAATCTGGAAACTCATTCAACCTACGGTTTTTCATGGAAGTATTGTCACCTGGAAGATATTTGAAGGAATAAAAGCACTTTCAATGCAACATGTGATGCCTGTACGAGAATAGAAACGGCACACAGTCACATCACTTATCTTTTAGTATGTAAAAAAAAAAAAAAAAAAAACACTGGCTTGTGTTCCCTTAGTGGCTGGTTTAGCTTATTTTAATGTTTTTTTTTTTTTTTTTTTGTGGGTTGCTAATAAGCCCGTTGTATCCCACTGATAAAAGCCAATCAAAAAAAGTATATAATTGTGAAGTCAAGCATTAATTGCCTGTATAACTACCGCCTAATGCTGAAATAATCAAGAATGTCTCTTACTGGGGACTGGCAAAGCAATTATCACCTTGATGACTGCACCATACAAAGACATTCTGAGGAGGGAGATGGAAAAAAGGAGGGAGCAGCAAATAACTAAAATGATGGGGATAACACAATTAGAAGATGGCTGAAAGAGGAAGGAAACAAAGGGGAGACTGCCTCCAGGCACTTTCCAACAGGGTTGCCATGTCTACACACTTCATTTGCATCCTTATAATGTCACACAATTACACCAGATAAGCAGCGCGGCACAGGATTTTAATATCCTTATTTTCCACCTCACCACTAATATCTGAAAAGACGTGTGCTTTTGTTTGGGTTTTACTCACTTTTTGAACTACAGAACACCAAACTTTACTAAAGTTTTAGCTCCAGCAGTATTTCACTGTCAAGATTTTCTGCTCAAGGAACAAAAACCAAAAATGTTTGGCATTTGCTTGGAACAGAAAGAAAACCAGAAACATAACTTATTTATTCTGGGGAAAAAAAAGTATTTATTTAAAATAAAATAAAAATAGAAACCTGTTATTACCGGTTTTATATTGTAAATGGTAGCCTACAATGACCTGATGAGGCTGACTTCCTGAGATGTTCACTGACTGAATGGAGAGAGTGGGTGGACCATCAGACTATATGGGGAGGACTGACTACCAACTACTGTCACATCTCAAAGACAACAATAAGAGGACACAATTGTAGTCTGTCAATGTGGAAAATGTTAGTTTCAATATCAATATATTTGTCCATGTTAATGATGGACTGGTCAACATTAAATATAGTAAATGGGTAGAAGTGCTTTATCTGTCTAGTTAGACTACAGTATTTCTGTGGAAAAGAGCAAATATATCTGAGAAGGAAAGTAAACCCTGGTTCCGGTCACAATATTTATTTGTTCTAACCGATTCAGTAATGTCAGTTTTGTTGTGGAACTCAAACCAAGCAACCTCAAAATAACATTGCTGTATGGAATGAAGCGAATGGCCAACAATTCTGGTTGAAAGCCCTGTTTTACACACACTTTAATAACTTCATACAATGATTGAATATAAAATATAGTTTGTTAAAAAGAAATGTTTTTGTGACTGATGTTTTGTTTATATGTATTTTTTCATGGTAATTCTAGGTACTCTCATCCTTTGTCTGGGGACCAGTGTTGGCCCTTGGACACAATGTACTTCAGTTTTGCTGATTTACTTCATTCATCCAGAATCCTGACAGAATCAAACCAGGAACATGACAGAAAGTATGAAATGTGTTATATTTTAATGTAGTGAGTAAGATATCCAGTTTGTATAGGTAAATAAATTTAGTAGGGGTGTGCAAATTAACTGTTTTGGTTCGGTTTGGGTTTAACTGAACCGAATCGGATTGAACTGGATTGAGCGTTAAATATTTTTTTATGAATTGTTCCTGAATCGGATCGTAGCTTGTGAATCGAGATATGAATCGGATCGTTATGTGAGTGAATCGTCACACCCCTAATATACACTGTATATATATTAGGGGTGTGCAAATTAATTGTTTTGGATCGGTTTGGATTGAACTGAACTGAATCGAATCAAACTAGATCGATCATTTAATATTTTTTTTTTGAATCATTCCTGAATCGGATTGTAGCCTGTGAATCGAGATATGAATCGGATCGTTATGTGAGTGAATCGTCAGACCCCTAATATTTAGAGTTTATCGAGGCACATCTCTTTCAGAGATCTCTTCTCAGAAAACAAAGTCTGAGAGACAAGGCTGAAACACAAGTACAGCCACATATATCTTCAGGTGCCCAGAACTAAAATACTGTACTGTACTCCCACAGTACACTTACTTCAAAAAATACTGAAATGTCTCTCACAAATGCAGCAGTTTTCTTCTCTCACAAAGCAATGAGCGCCAATAAGGGATGTGATTAAAACAAACAGACTTCACTCCAGGAAAACTCCTCAGCAGGAACCAGTATCTTATGTCCATAGTTGCCGTCTGTAGAAACGGGGCCAAATGTGCACTTCTTCATTTTGCATTATTAAAAGGTGCAGATGAAATGAAATATTCAACAGATGACATGCTACTTTAATATTCATAGAAATGAACTTTATATTAGGGAACACATTTTTATGGGTAGACGACTGGAGGCCACTGATTAAATTTCATTGTTTGATCACGGTGCAGGGACATTATGGGATGTTCTGGGGTGGGTTGGGAGGTCATTGAATAGTCAGGGCCATGATTCTGAGATACACCTAAAGACTTTCAATGGAACTTTAAAAACTTGTTGGAGCAGTTTTTTTTTTATTCCGTCGCCAAAATGAGGGGTGTGAACCACAAACGGATACATATTCATGTATTTACAAGCGCAGCTATCACCTCAGGCGATCATGACTCTGTAAATATGAATAAATCAGTTGGGTCCCTGTAGTGAACTATTCTGATATGCAGCATTGGCTGGTGTGTTTTTGTATCTTTTTTTTGTTATGTTGTGTTTACATAAAAATATTAAGGAGTTAATTATGTTCAAACTCAAAATAAACACGCTTAAATACACATTTATGAAAAGAGACCCTTCGGATACTGATAAGATTTTAATTCAAATATCAATGCCAGTTGAAATATGAACCGACACCACCGATCATCACCCGCTAGAATGTTCCCACAGGAACACACACATGCACAGAACTTCTGGTCAGACATTGAGAGAAAAGCTTCAGGCACCCAGTGCAGAGGATCTTAACTAGATGCCACCCCATGAGGTCAGAAAGGTCTGCAGAGTTCACGGCCATCTTTAAAGGATGTGAAACCCCTACTCATGGTTCTCTAACGGCTATCTAATTGGATTAGGCCTCAAAGAGAGGCCCCCGTGTCTTTGGCTACAGCTTTTGTCCATGGGCCACGGGCAGTGAATGGATCTTACAGGGCTCCAGACACCGCCGAGGACAGACGATGGATTGGATGAGGTATCCTGACCAATTAAGACGAGGCCAGGTGCCACGCTGATGGCGGGGAAAATTGAGACCTCAGTGGTCATGTGTCTAATTTCCCACTCGCTTCCCTGAAACTAGTCATTTTCGCATCTGCCGCACGCCGTTTTTTTTTTTTTTACGTCCCCTCCATCTTCCTATTCATGGCTTCTGTGTGAAGGTAACCCGAGATGCCTTCCTTTGACCCCGCTCTCTTCCATGGAGAGCTAATCACAACCACCTGGAGCTCCCCTGTGTTCTGTTAGGTGCTGGCTCAGCTAGCAACAGCTGATCTGGAAAAGGAATCCCTGGGGCAAACATTTGCACCCCAATACACCATGACGCAGGATCAGAAGGGAGGGATTTTTTTTTATTTATTTTTTTTTTCCATGCCGTGTTTCACCACACCTTTAGTCTAATCGCAGGGGGAAATGAGGAAGAAATTGAAGTTTGAATTTATGCTCACACTCTCTGATTGATTGAATGTGGCAGCCCTGTAAATATCCATTCTGTCTGGATTCAGCCAGTAAAGACAAATATTAATTTATGTAATTATATCAGGGTGGCCACTCTTTTAAAGTTTTGTTTTTCCCTGACTTTTCCCTAACTTAATATTTCTTCCCTGACTCAAATTTATCAAAAGTATAGTAAAAAGTAACACTGATAATTAAAAATACTGAAAATATGGTCATATAATAATAACGTCCATGTTTAAAATGTTTGTTAAAAAAATAAAATAAAATAGAATCCCATGTGTGGGATTCTATTTTATTTTATTTTTATCTGCACCTGTATGGTATACTTACCTTGGATCTTCAATGTTCTTATCATGTTCAAAAATCTTGATTGCAATCAGTTGTTTTCTTCTGAAATAAGGTTCTTTTCCAAAATAAAGCGCGCGATCTCGATATACTCGACATTTTCTGCGACATAAGTGCAAGTTTTTCCATGAAATTCCCTGACTTTTCCCTGACTTTTTCATCAAAATTTTTTTCCCCTGACTTTTCCCTGAATTCCCTGATTTCCAGGTGAGTGGCCACCCTATATTTACACTAAAATTTTTACCAGGGTGGTCAAAGAAGTAGTCTTGGGTTCACCAGGCATCAAGTTCAAATCCACCAGCTACCAGGTTGCCACTAAGGAGCAGAGCACTGTTCCAACCCACGTGGGCTCACCACCCACAGGAAGGCTCATGGCATGGATCTGCGTGATTCAGTCTCCACCACTGCCAAAGCCAAAGGTAATGGAGAAGAGGATCAAGATGATTGAATGCTGAATTAATATTTTTTCTATTGTTGCACTGAGCCAGTGCATCTCAAAATTTGTGGGGAGCAAGGCAATGATAGTTGGTTTGAGACAACCATTTGAACATTGGTTCCAGTGATGACGGCATAAAAGTTAGGGGCTGTTGGTGGCCTAGTGGTTAAGGAAGCAGACTTGGGTCCGCATGGCCCCCGGTTCGAATCCCCCTACTGCCAAGTTACCTCTGCTGTGTCCTGAGCATGCCCCCTCTCTACACTGGTCAGCCAGCAGCTCCCTGCTCACTATGATGATGGGTTAAATGCAGAGGCATAATTTCCCGAAGGATACTCCCTAAGGATTAATAGAGTTCTAAGAGTTCTAGAGTTCTTCTTTGTCAACTTTGTATTTTTATTGTAAGTTATTGATTTTATTTCAATATAACATACTGAATACATGAATTTGATAGACAAGCAGGACTAAAATTTCCACTTCTACCAAGTTTGCAAAACACTGCACTGTGTTAAAGCTGCGGTTCCCAACATGTGGAGCAGGTCCCTTTCTTGGTGCGTGGAGTGACTATGGATGATCAAAGAAAATTTATATCAATATAAATTCCTAATTTCTGTCATAGTGAAGTAACATGTCAATTCTGCTGTTATCCCCACTGTAAATATGACAATACTTATGACTATTCTAATATAATAGAATGACAAAAACATAGAACGATACTTTTCCCAACACCACAGTAATACATAATAGAAGAAAAACGGATAAAATTAATATCAGGGTTTCTAAATTTTCACCTGAACTCCTTAAAAAACACACACACACAATTTAAATACTAAAAGAAAAATGCTAAAAACATTTTCATGATTTATTTATTACATTAAGTCTCGGCACCAACCATCAGATGCATCACAAACATCTTTATAGTCCTCATACTATAACAGCAAATCCTTTTACTATTCATCAAAAAAGGCAATATTAACAACAGGTTTTTTGTCACATTATTTGCAGCATTAAATTATTCTAATACAGCTGGAGGCCAACTTAAATGGAACCAAGAACACGGAGAACCCGTCCATTATGCATTGTTAAACGTTGATCTATGGTTTAATATTTGCTCCCCAACAGCAATGACGATGTGTTATTCCCCTGACGTGGGGCCATAATGTGTGTTGACGTGATGGGGATTATTTAAATGCGTCTGACAGCGGACGCGGCGTTGTACGATCCACGCAGAGGAATTACTCTACGTAGAATAGAGACTGAAATCCAACTTATTACAGGTGGAGTATGGAGGGTGCACCCCAACACCAACTCATTATCATATTGAGATCAAGCTGCAGGCTGAAGGAGCAGACGAGCAGCCGTTCATTTGAGCAGCAACATAAAATAAATATTAAAGTATTATCAGATTGTTACTGAAAGTTTCAGAATTGGCTGTTCCTCTGTTATGGGTTTGGGAGCAGTTGGCAACCATTAGGGATATGTGTGTGTGTGTGTGTTTGTTCAAATAAGGATGCAAAATTATTCCTTTGACTGAGACACAATAAGCAGCAGAGCCTGAGCTAAAGTCTTCATGAAAGCCTCTCTCCAAACACCAACTGTTATGAAAGCCCGTGCAACAAACTCAAATCCACAGCAATTAGAAGAGAAGCACGAGAGAAGAGTCTGTCGGTCCAGGAGTCGTACGCCCACTTCAACACCTGTCTCTGCCCCAGCAACCGTAGGTTTCTACGCCTCCTGGGAGGTTTTACGGCATGAAGGTGTACGAGGTAAACGTAATGAGAAAGTTTCAATGAGAGGCCTGGTCTGCTCGTTTTCGACATAACTTTTTAAAGTTAGTCCAACTTACGCAAAAAATAAGTACACTTGTTACTACTAAACAGCACTGACAGTATCATTCCTAAAGTTAAACTTTTTGTTAAACTTTTTTGAGAGATTATAAATTTCCAACCGTCTATTATCAACCACCTGTCGGTTAACAGGTTACATGTGCAGCAGTTGACTACCACCCAAATCACATTGCACCACACTGTGACTTCCTTCAGGTGGTGTGCCCACTGAAAGCCGAGGGATTCAAACTTGCCCAAGAAAGATTCGCCTCTGGGCCAAAGTGAAGGCCATATACATTCTGTATCAACATTTTAAGAACAGTTGAAAAATTGCAACAATTCACATTTTGGACAGTTTTTTGGACTGGAACTTAAGACGTTCTTAAGCATAAGTATTGCTCCAAAATGCTAAAAGAAGAGTTGAGAGTGAGATTAAAAAATATATATATCAAGCAATTTATTCCAAAAGAACTGAAATAAACAGTTCATCAGCTGATTGAAAGTTTAAGACCACATCCAAAAAATAAATAAATAAATAAACAATGCTTCCTAAAATAGGAAAAAAAAAAACATTTCATAACGAGCACGTGCTCCATTATTGCTAATCACCTCAAATATTTCTATTGGCATGCCTAATGCTTGTGTTTTTAGGAGGCTAAAGGGAAATGTTGCTCCAAGTGGTGCGGATAGCTTCCCGGAGGACATCCACAGTCAGACTTAGACCAGGGGATCTATTCATGATTGTTTAAAAGACTTCTATGTGGCCAAAGGCAGAGTATGGGGTATTACATGAAGGTCAGAGAAGAGACCATATACAAAAAGGATAAAAAAAAGGTGTAAGATTTTAGTTGAAAAAGGTGTTCCAAAAGTTTAACAATTGACCAAGTATGAATGAGACCATAATTCTTCCTCTTGCTACGTTCAAAGCAACTGGAGAAAAGAGTCAGGAGTGATCTGTGATGGAAGAGAGTCAGCTAAGGTGAAGGGAAAGGTTTACTGGACAGTTGTGAGACCAGCCATGATGGACGGATTAAAGACACTATGAATAGACAGACGACAGAAGGCCGAGCTGGAGGTGGAGGAGTTCAAGATGCTGAGGTTCTCTTTAGGAGAGACAAGGAGGGACAGGATCAGGAATGAGGTGATTAGAGGGACAACACAGACAGGAAGGTTTGGAGAAAAGGGTTAGGGAAGCCAGATTAAGATGGTTTGGATATGTTCAGAGGAGGGACAGTGGATACATTGGTAGAAGGATGATCCTAGAGATGAAACTACCAGGTAGGAGACAAAGAGGAGATTGATGGATGCAGTGAGGGAGGACATGGAGTCAGCTGGAGTTAGATACAGAGGACAGGGTGAAATAGATATTGTTGACTCACAGTGGCAACCCCTGAAAAACGGGACAAGCCTGAAGGAAAAGATGAGGCTACATTCAGAGCAACATCAATGGAAACATCAACATAAAAAAAAAACTGTGTTTTTGGTGACTTTTTGACATGAAGTCATCCACTTTACGCACGGACAACAGCCGAGACACTCAGTATTCATCATCACACCTTCTCCTTCACTCTATTCAGTGAGGGTCAAAACACATTGACCTCCGTCTAAATAAATTCAATTGTTTTCTTGTAATATTGCCACAAAGAAAAAAAGCTGCATTGCTGGTAAAATGTTTACCCATAAGTCAGCATTTCTCATTATTGGCACACAATTGAATGTTTGCACTTTCTTAACTCCGGGAGGATTTCTCACTCTGCGTAATACCCTGTTAAACAGTGATAAAAAAAAATTACATTTCATTTCAGCATTATCGGGTAGATGTAATCAAGGTGCAATTTGCTTAAGTGCACAAAACTATCCTTTTGGTTAACGCGGCATATTTGCTGAGAAAATATTGCCCCGGCCCAGGGTGTTGATGCAGTCAGGGCGGTGTGGATCTTTGCGTCGGACCTGAGAGATCCTTGTCACCACTATCTCCTGTAATCTGTTTAATACTGTTTATGTCCATTCAAATTGAACATGTGGTACGGAATGACTGATGTCTGCCTCATAATTTAGTTATAGCACTCGCTGCGCTGAGGGGCCGCTCCCACCCTGAGTGCGCTGCATGAATAGTGATCCATTCACCCCTCACCTTTAAAAGCCCTGATGGCGGACCCCCGCCCCCATCCCGATGCTCCCACTATGTAGACCCAGAACCATCCTTCAGACCAAACAATAAAGACCTGATATGACAGTGTGTACATATGTACGCAGCGGCGCCCTCTCTGGCGATGATCTCACTGACCCGGCAGCTGAAGAGGAAACGGGAAAAGGGCGCACTCGGGGTGATGACTCCTCCACTCACTTAGGGGGAACTTTGACTTATGAGGTGGGCCGCATTTAGCCAAGCTAATGCAAGTGACGGCTGTGCCATTAACCTCGGGAAAAGAGGCAGGCCCAGGCAGTATGATGCATTCAGATTGGCAGAGGACAATATTTCACCATGACAGGCATTACCAATGAATAATTAAGTGTTTAATATAATGATCTTGGAAGAGAGAAAGAGAAGTAAAGGATAGACAGAGACGGAGAGAGTAGAAAATGGTAATTCCACAATTCATTGCCCTTAAAACCTATCTGGCATTATTACCCGGCAGCATTGCATGGGGGAGAGGGCTTTTGTTGAAACAAATAGGTTTTTGATGGCTCCGGCAGAGTAGTAACGGTTATTAGGTTTGAGAACTCTTTCATGATGGAAGTGGTATCCTGCAGAGCGCAGATCATGAAATTTTAAGTGGGGAATTTACAGCAGAAAGACTGTGGGACAGTGCGGCTGTGGAGGCCATGCCTCGGGACACAAGTGTTTCGGTTGAGGCACGATGCCGCTCTAATGTCACTGCAAATAAATAGTTAACAAGCAGGAGGTGCTTGTGTTTCTTGGACCACAAACCTGGGTCTAAAAAAAAAGGACCCTTGATGATTTGAGGGTAAGAAAAAAAGTTGCGATGCAGCTGGAAGACGATGGACACAGAGTAGTGTTCTCCTCCAAATGTCCTTCTTACAAAACCATCACTCGATGTCAAGTCAGTTGCCAGAAAATATGACCAAATGTTATGAGTTGATGTCAGTCTACTACTTATTCATACAGAAAAAAGTGTGGAATATATTTACATCATATAAAAAATATGATGAGATATTATAAAGAAGCGTTTATGAGGTAGGTGATATATATATATTTACATATATATATATATGGTAAAAAAAAAAAAAACTACTGTGGCCTATGTGTTTAAGTTATGTCTTTTATGTCTTTTTCATTGTTCAGGTAACACTTGTCCTTAACTTTTGCAACCTGTTTTTTTTTTTCTTTCATTCTTTCTTCATTTTTTCTTTTGTTCCGGACAACAAACAATTTTGGAGCAAACAATTGCCAGGGAAAAAATATTGACTAATTATGAAAAAAAAAAATTACAAACTTATCCCACATTTTATTTGTTAGAGTGTTTGAAAATTTTGTATCTTGAAAAAAAAAAAAACTCAGTTTGAAAAGAAATTACAAATATGTTACTGGTTTCTACCACAGTAACGATTTTCAGTTTTTCTAATATTAGCCAATATTGGTTTGAGTCGTTCACATTTTTTTTTATATAAATGTGTTAATTAACTAATAATAACTTTTTTGGCCAAATCACATCGTCAAATACTCAAAATCAAAACTACAACCATCCACAGACAGGAAGATTGGATAAAAAGCTAGAGAAGACAGATTGAGATGGTTTGGACATGTTCAGAGGAGGGACAGAGGAATCATTGATAGAAGAATGATCCTAGAGATGGAGCTACCAGGTAGGAGATAAAGAGGAGATTGATGGATGTAGTGAGGGAGGACATGGAGGTAGTTGGAGTCAGAGTAGAAGATACAGAAAACAGGGGGAAAATGAAAGGAATATGTACTTTATTATGTGCTTTTGTTTCTCAGGTACACCATAAGAGCAGCTTTCAGAATCAGAAAATAGTGTAAATATATATATATATATATATATATATATATATACTATACAATTTCCCCACTTAAATAGGGTTTCCTTTTTCTTAATCCTAAAGTTTTGTGCCTTTTCTTTCTATAATACTGCGCTAATACTAAAGAAAGAAAAATAAAATAATCAATTTAATTAAAGGAAGTAAAAAAAAAAGAAAAAAAACTGAAAAAAAAAGTGCTATCTGCATCTAACCAATACTCAAAGTGAACAGTTTGAGTGCCTGGGGAGCAGTGGACGGGGACAGTGCCATAATGGCAGTTGGTGGATTTGAACCTGAAATCAC
>JAFBJS010000074.1:0-12928 GCA_016785265.1 Paraplagusia blochii
AAAGACTTTCTGACTTTCAACATCGTTTTAAGTGAAATAGACATAAACTCTGTTGAAAACCTTGCATTTGTTAGGTACAAGTGCACATTTATTGACAGGTTTGGTTTAGTGTGATATTTTCTAAAAAAATATATATATCTTCTTCTTTACTAACCTGGGTAATTATATACATACATATATATATATATATATATATATATATATATATATATATATACATAACTCTTTTATATTATACATATATATACATATATTTCACTTTTATCTTTTCATGCAGAGGCTCAGATCACTGTGATTTGTCTAAAACTATGTTGGCACAGTAAATCTATTTCTGCACTTGAGTCCTCTGGCCTTGAGGTGATCATGCATAAAATTATCACTGCGAAAACTGCTCTCAGTGGTTATCCTTCAAGAACCTCTAATTCCTCTGGATTTTATTCGCGCTAAATTCCTCCAAAAGGTCAGGAATAACTCTTATCACTTCTAACTCAAACTATTCCAGCCTTATAATGACATTGTTGAATATTAAAACATTATTTTTTTCACCCTTTCTCCTTTTTTTCACTGATATTTCAAGGGCTATTTGTTTTTTTTTGTTTTGTTTTTTTTAAGCTGAACTGTTTGCTTAATCAACTTTTTAAATTTATTCCCAATGCGAGTTTGGTTTTAGAAATAGCTGCAGACTATTCCGTTGCAAGAAGACGGCACCAACAACCTATGGCTCTGCCTACATCTCCTGAGAGCAAATGATGAACTAAAAACTTTGAATGTGACATATGCAACTTTTCCATCAACTTTATGACTCATGGCTTAATGAAACAGGATGGAAGGAGAATTTTTCATTAAATAAATGCATAATTAAATCACCACCTCTGGCAAACTACAGCTGCTTAGATTCATAGTGGTGCATATATCTACGAAAAAAAGCTCCATAAACCCATCTCTCTGTTCACAGGGTGCAAATGTACGGCACGCATTCAGAAAACCAACAGTACAGTTGTGCAGCACGACACAATGATTAATTTAACCACTCTACATTGTCTGGAGGCTCAGGAGAAGCTTGAATAATAAATTCTTTAAATAGTCGTCAGAAAGATTGGTCACATTCTCTCAAAGATATTCCCCTGTCTGAGAAATTAAGGGGAAATTTAAAAAAAATATTAATTTGACTCTAGGAGAGAACTTCGAAATCTTGTGTCAACAAAATGATGCACTTACTATCAGAGAGTTGTAAATAAAAAAAACACACATGAAAATTACTTTGTTTGTTTTTTTAACTTAAAAATGCTCTAATATGATGAGAAATCTGGACAGAGATGCATTGAAAATTATGGAACTTTATTAAACTTTTTGACCTGAAAAACAATGTTTTTGCACACTAAAAATGTTTTTTTGTTCGGTTAGTAATTTTATGAAAAATCACAAAGATGTTTTAATTTTTCTAATTTCTTTATATAAAAATTCAAAAGTATTTTATTTAAACTTATGACATATGGCTCCTAATAACAAATTGTATTTGTACAATTTCTCATTTTTTAAGAACATGAAAACATGTTACAATTTGAATAAAAAGAACAATATGTGTTTTTGTAATAATATATATTTAACAAAAAGTTACATGCAAAATTGAGATTTTCCTGAAAATTCTCCAAAACTCTTTAGATATTCACTACTTAAAGCTAGTGTAAAACTTTCAGACAAGATTGCATTTTGAAAGTAAGCATCCTTGCTTCTAAAACCAAAGGCAACATGTTTTGGGCTTAATAACTTCACACTTAAAAAAAACAAAACATTTTTTTTTTATTTAGTGGTTTTATATGGTGAGAACCAATAGAACATGATAACATTTTGAAAAAAAAAATGTGCCATAATAATTTATATTAAAAAAAAAAAAAGTTTATCCAAAAAGAAAAAAAAAGATTTCTGAGATTGTGAAACCTAATTTAAAACATCTGGGGGAAGTATATGGATTTTGCCAAAAAAAAAATCTTTTTCTAAAAAATTCGTATTTGACATTTGGCAAATATGGTAAAAATTGGAAATAGAAATCCAGGAATGTTTCATTTAACTCAAAATAATTTTCAAAAATTTCCTGAAGCCGTAATCTTATGAGAAACTTAGAGGTTATATAAGAAAAAAAATGTAAATGTTAATAATAATAATAATAATAGATTTTGTTCAGATTTTCAAAATACCTTGTAAAATTTTAATAATTAAAATGATTTGATAAAACTTTAGTTGTAAAATTAAGAAAATTGTGAATGTTTTTTTGCTCTGCTTTTTTTGCTATTTTGAAATTTGAAGTGAGAAATGTAAGAACTGCATCCAACATTTGGCGGGGGTTGGTGGCCTAATGGTTAAGGAAGCAGACGTGGGTTTGCAAGACCCCCGGTTCGATTCCCCCTGCCGCCAAGAAACTGACGTCCTCACACACTGTAGTACCGTAGTAGTTTTGGGTTTTTTTGGCTCAATATTCCAGATATAACAGAATATAACTTTACACATTTAGAATACAAATTTACACATTTTTGAAGAAAAATCTACATATTTTTTTTCTGTATTTGACCCAAAGGTACATGCAAATAGTTCTCTATATAACTCTAATATATATTTTTTTTCTATTTTCTGAACATGGAAATATAAATATAAAAACCTCATCTTTGCAAAAATATTAACAAAAGATGATACATGCTAATTAAAATCTAATTCCTGCAGTGACATTAGCATCCGTTAAATGGCTGTGAACGTAAAGTTCAAGTTTTTTTAAGTGTTGTGCAAAGTTACCAGGTAATTGCGGCCAGTAGCTTTTCAAGCAAAGTACATCTAAATATAAATTATTCTTTATTTGTTTGACAATGAAAAAGATGAACAGATTTTTAGGAATTAACAGTAATTGAAATAAAGTTTGTTGGAGTTTTAAAGCAACAGCTGCGAATTTGTCAGTGCGGGGGCAACTTTAAAACCCATATACTGTCATAAACACACTGGGAGAATACTGTATGAAGACTAGATGAAGGAGAAATCATCTGTTACTAACAAGTGGGGAACTGGTGATGTTTCCACTGTGAAGTGAGAGCACAAACCACTCTGTTACAGCTGCTTGTCTTTCTTGACTTTTCACTGTTTTGTTGTTAATAGCTGACATTTATCAGAATCTGAATTTTTTCCTCCTGAAAACTGCTCTGCATTGACGGTAATTTATATATATATATATATATATATCAGTCATAAAGAATAATAAATGTGTTTAGCTTTTCACACAGGAAACTCAAGTGTCACTCAAATAAACCTGCAGCTGTACTGGGAATTGTAAAAGATTTATGTGTGTATCCTGATAGTGGTTATTTTCAGAGTAAAAAATGTTGGAATTTTGTATTCACAAAAAAATACTCCTCTTTTAACAAAAAATATTGGTTTTGTTTTATCATCTAAGTAAAATTTCATTCATTTTCTTCTGGTTGTCCTTTGCCAGGTCACAAGGAGAGGTGTGGGTTGGGACGGTGCTCGTTGCAACCCGGCAGCTGGTGGATTTGAACTGGGGAACTTGCAGACACAAGTCCACCTCCTTAACCACTAGGCCACCACCGCTACAAGAAAAACTTCAAATGACTCAAATATAATAACAAACATGTAGATATGTTAAAGTTATGAAACAAATTAATTTAACTTTTTCAACATCTGACTCAAAAGGGTTTTCTTTTTTTTTTTTTGGGAGAAAAATTAACAAATGTTCTTTTACACTTTAAACAAGTTAAATTGTGATTTTTTTTCCAAAATAAAAACATATTTTCATAATTTTCTTTGTGATTTTTTATTATGAGAATAAAATAAAACAAACAGTTTTCAAATCCTCATAATCTGTCAACATTTGACACTTGAAAAATGAAAATTGTGAATGAAAATTAAAAATTATCCATAATATACAGTATTTTCAAACTAGTCTAAACTAATGAGAAGTGTCTGGACAAGTTAAAATTTTGAATATAATTACAATTTCAGAAAAAATTGAAAACATCTCAATTTCAAAAAAAAGAAAACATCTCGTCAAAAATAAAAAAAATCGTCAAAAACCATGCTAATTCAGGATTCTGGATAAAGAGATGATCAACATGCAAACAAGGTTTAACTTAAAAAAAAGAAAAAACAATGTCATCGTAATCCCTTTGAACAATTCATAATTATTTTGACCAATTAACTAGATTTTTTTCTGAATTTTATTTTTGCTAAAAAATCATCTGACTTAATAGAACACCTGCAGACATGATAAATCTGACAACTTCTAGCACAATGTAGACTTTTTTATTATGAAAAGCTCTATTTTGCCATATTTAATAACAATTCAAGAGCATTTACAGCAGTCGCATGCATTTGCATGGATGTGAAAATGACATTGAATCGACGTGCCTAGAAAGAACCGGATAATGTGGCATGGTTTCAAACTCCATAAATCAAAAATTCACCTGTGATGCAGATTTAATTCTCAGCAGAGCAAGGACAAAACACAATCTGAGCAAATATTAAGATAAATATTATAATGTTAAATTAAAATGAATATGAGCTGATCAATTGATTGTGATGGTACATCACATCACAAATATACTGGGTCACTTCAACCTGATTCACTGGGCTTTAAGGAAACGTGTTGACTAAAAATTCTGCAGGTGCTGATAACAACGGAAAAGCAGGATGGATCATTACCATGCAGTACAATGCCAACGTCAGTCAAAGCTGTCAGAGTAGAACCAATGACCTGCTGAGCCCCCTTCAACACCACGGAGAATACCCCATGTTTCCCGGCTGCAGCATCAGTAACAGCGTTCAGCAATAACTCGAATGGTTCAGTATGGCAGCATGGTGAGAGTTTAGCTGTACCTGAACACTGTTTTTTATTTCCTGGGGAAGTTCAGACTCTGCTGTATTTTCTTTGTGAAGCAAGTGGTTTTGACCGAACGTGTCAGATGTGCTAAAATATATACTCCAAGAAATTCAGGTTCCTTACCTTCTCCTCCTCTACTTCTTCTACACACAGGCGGAGGCTTTAAATTACCACCGGCTTCTTATCAATTCAGTGCAGTCTTGGCTGTGACCTAATTAGACGTTACTTCTCCTCTGTATTTGAATCTGTTGTTCTTTGTTGTATTGACCGTTGACTGTGATTGTTTCATTAACAAATTCAATGAATTTCAAGTAATATCTCTTCCCTTGTTACCATTAACCAATAAATAAATCTTAAGAACTGCCTTGACAAAGTTTTCTAAAAAATATATGTTTAGAAATTCAATTAGATGCAAACTGCTACTTACGAGAACCAGTCCTGACTGATACAAACAAGTTTATATTTTCAATGTGAGTCCTTGAAAGAATGAGTTACATTATTACATTCTTGTAATAAAGCGCTCCAATCTGCCGTGAGTTAATTATTGTAATGACAAACAGATGTTTTGTTTAATTCTAAGTTTTATACTAACTGCAGGTTCTGTGTATTGATAAATTAAGGAGGAAGCTCAAAATAAATGTCACCTAATTTTTAAAACTTGCACTGGTTGCTTAGTGAATAAGAAACATAAGAATCGTACTTAATCGTAAATCTTGACGGTTTCAGGTTTGAGTCCACCCGCTTTCAAGTCATTACTGTGTTGGACAGAGCATGGCTCCGTCCCTTCTCACTGCTCCCTGAATGCTCACAAAGCTGCCGACTGTTAACTTTAAAGATGGGTTAAATACAGCAGCAGATTTTTGTTGTGTTCAGTGGTGTCACCTTCACTTAAAAACAAATACTTATTTAAACCATAATTTCTAATCAACTAATCCAATATTATGGACTTCATGAAACTAGTACTACAACAACCAAGATAGAAAGGTTTGGAGAAAAAGCTTGAAAAGCCAGATTGTGATGTAATATCTAACAAGGCATTCATTTGTCTTAAAACACTTAGTTGTGTACATTTTGGTGGTTAAAAATGTAAAGAAATATATAATTTTTTTGGTTTTCATCAAGTGAACATTGTAAAATACTGTCCTCATAGGTTCCAGAAGAAATCTCCAAAGATAAAAGTTTTTTTTGTTTTTTGTTTTTTTTAATTGGCTAAAATCTCATTCATTTTTTTTTTAATTTAGTTGTGTACATTTTGGTGGTTAAAACTGTAGACATTTATATATTTTCTTGCTTTTCAAACTTGTGCTCACTGTGAAATACTGTCCTCTTTGGTTCCAGAAGAAATCTCAAAAAATAAAAGTTTTTCAAAATTCACTAAAAAAACGCATTCATTTGTCTTAAATAACTTGGTTACGTACATTTTGGCTGTTGAAATTGTGAAAATGTATAATTTTTGGGTTTCAAATTAGTGGTCCATGTAAAATTCTGTTCTCGCTATGTACCAGAAAAATTCTCAAAAAAAAAGTTTTTCAATATTTACTAAAATTGCATCCAATTGTCTTAAAATACTTGGTTGCTTGGTTGTTGGCTGTTGAAATTGTAAAAATGTATAATTTTGGGATTTTCCAATTAGTGGTTACTGTGAAATACTGTCCTCTTCATGTACCAGAAGAAATCTCCAAAAATAAAAGTTTTTCAAAATTGACTAAAATTGCATACAATTGTCTTAAAGTACTTAGTTGTGTACATTTTGGCGGTTAAAAGAGTAAAAAATTACAATTTTTTGGTTTTAAAACTAGTGGTCACTGTGAAATACTGTCCTCTTAAGTTCCAAAGTAATCTTCAAAAATAAAAGTTTTTCAAAATTGACTAAAAACGCATTAATTTGTTCTAAAACACTTAGTTATGTACATTCTGGTGGTAAAAAATTAAAAAGGGTTACAATTTTGGGGTTTTAAGAACTAGTGATAATTGTGGAATACTGTCTTCTTAAGTTCCAGAAGTAATCTCCAAAAAAAAAAATCCTAAAAATTAACTAAAAATCAATCAAACTGTCTTAAAATACTTAGTTGTGTACAACTAAATATTTTAACTTACTTATTTTTTGGTGGTTAAAATTGTAAAAAAATGTATACTTTTGGTTTTCAAACTAGTGACCACTTTGATATACCGTCCTCTTAAGTTCCAGAAGAAATCTTCAAAAACAAAAGTTTTTTTCAAAGTTGACTAAAAAAGCATTCATCTGTCTTAAATTGCTTAGTTGTGAACATTTTGGTGGTTAAAATTGTAAAAATTTATTATTTGGGGGTTTTCAAATTAGTGGTCACTGTGAAATACTGTCCTCTTAAGTTCCAGAAGTAATCTCCATAAATAAAAGTTTCTCAAAATTGACTAAAGATCAATCCGTTCATGTCAAAATACTTGGTAATGTACATTTTGGTGCTTAATTTTTATTTTTATTTTTTTGTATTTTTTTGGTTTTCAAACTAGTGGTGAATATGAAATACTGTCCTCTTAATTTCATGAAGATATCTTCAAAAGTGAAAGTTTTTCAAAATTGAATAAAAAAGCATTGAAATGTCTTAGAATACTTATTTGAGTACATTATGGCTTTATTATGCATTCATTTATCTTAAAACACTTCCTTACTACATTTTGGTGGTTAAAATAAGAAAAAATTAAAAATCATCGTTGTTTTCAAACAATTTATCACTAAGAAATAGTGCCGAATTAGGTTCCCCAAAAAATCTCAAAATAAAAGTAAGCTTTCATTTGTCTTAAAACACTTATTTCTGTACATTTCTGTGGTTAACATTGTATTTTTATTTATTTTGGGTTTTCAAACTAGTGATCACTGTGAAGTACTGTCCTCTTAATGAGTGACATTTATCAGAATGTAAACTGCTGATTCTGGTACTGGAAATAAGAAACTGGTCTGAAAATTGTTATGTATCGAAGGTAAGTAATATATCAGCTCTATATATATATATATATATATACAGTATATAAAATAATCTATGTCCTGATACTGATTCACTGTCCTGTAAAGAAGTTTGGAAAATAAACACAAAAATATTTTTTTGCAAATAATAACTTAATGTTTTAAAGATTTTAAAGATGAATTGCCAAAGAAATAAACACAATTTTATTCATTTTTCCCTTGCTTGAAATATTATTCTGATGTTTTCTGACTGTTGGAAAGCATTTAGATCACAGGGAGCTATCTTTAGCCAACTATTTGTAAAGTACACACCACAGATAAAAAAAAACAAAACCAGTTAATTAACCTAACTAATCCCCCACACAGGCGGAAATGCAAAACACGCAAAGAATGAAAAACACCAAATCAAATAATTGAATTAGAGCAATTAGCATGTTTCTAAAGATTCACTGCAAAATGAAGTCCTGCGTGGGTTTATGTATGGATGATAACTGTGTTATTTTATTTATTTATTTTTTGCCTTTATGCCTTACTTCCTGTATGGTACACTTTGTATTTTTTGTTTATATATTAATATATATATATATATATATATATATATATTTATATATATACCCAACCTTTCCGAGCAACAGCCATCAAAAGCTGTGAGGAGGATAAAATCATCTTTTCTTTATATTGTTGATTATTTCTCTTCAATTTCAAGTTTAAAGTGGGGACATCTAAATAATTGACCACACTAATCATGAATAAGCCTCATCATCAAAATGAATTATTAATTGCCTTAAATCCAGAAGATCCCATATTTCTCTCTGAGAGGAATAAGGTAACTGAGAAAACAATGGCACTACCACCTCTCGCTCCATCATCATTTTCTCTCCCACATGTGTGAAGTGAAAGTGGATTTGAACTCAAATAATATTCCCTGCCATTCTCTCCATCCCAAGTGTGTGCATTGCCATTAGGGTAATGGTGTTCGCATCATATGAGAAAAAAAATGGATTTAGGATCCATTAGCTTATTAGGTGCCAAAATGACATTATTTCCTCTCAATGTGAACTCCACCGGAGAATTTAAGAGATAAATCATGCCATAAAGCAGCAGCCTCTGATCTGTCAATCAATCCTCACATCATTTGTCTGCCCCCGTGGTTCGCAATCACCCGTTTATTCATGGCCTCGATCGCATACTGTAGGAGTTCGCACAAGGCATATTACCAAATAGAAATGAGACATTCTCGAGGGTACGGAAATAAATTAAAAAATAAGGAAAACCTCCAGTTTCCATTAAATGCTCATTTATTTCCATGTATAAACCAACGAAATCTGATTAGAGTTTTGTTTTTCACGGCACAGGCTCTGCAGCAACACAACAGGCCCAGCCTCCTCAGTTAATCCAGCTGTCACAGCAAACCGGCTATTTGAACAGAAGCCTCTGTTGTTGACGCTCGAGCAGCGTCACCACAAACCACCTGTTGTCTCTTCCGCATATCGTTCAAACACAGCTTTTCGGTCACGCGTAATCTAAAACACTGTTCACTGTCTGATTGCAGCATAAGGTCGAGGCAGCAGCAACTTCCTCTTCAGGATTAACCCTTAACCTGTTACATTTTGTTCTGGATTAAAGTGTAAATCTGTGCTGGGACTGGTCAAAAATGGATTCTCTAATAGATTTCCGTGTCGATTATTGAGTATATCTTTAACAATTAGGTTTATTAAAAAAAAAAAATAAATGTAGTAATGTCTTTCCAATTCCCTGTTTTATCTACTGTTTAATGGGGGACTCAGCAGATTAACATCTCGGATCTATTCACATGGGAGAGAGTTAAACTCAAACATCCAGTGTGGCCTTAAAAGGATGAATTAGGAATGAAATCAGTGTGTCTCTGAAGAGCTAGAGCTCGGCCAAATTGGAATCTCTCCATGCTTCACTATCACAACTTTCTATAAGAGGTTAATTAAAGGGTCAGAGAGACAAAGAGAGGGAAAGAGAAACAGAGAGGGAAGAAGAGAGCAAGAGAGGGAAGGACAGAGAGAGGGAGGAGGAAATCAAATGAGGAAAAGTAGGAATCATTGGTGGTCTGATAAATGCTTCCAGTGCCCTTGATGAACAGCATCTCTGCCAGCCTCAAATGGATGAGCTGTGAATGAGACAAGTGCCAGGGACATACTGGACTAAAGGGACTGTGCCCAGAGTAGGGAGAACTTAGAGTGAGTGGAATCAGCTTCATTTACTGGCTTGAGTGGTGTCCTCCTACACTCCTAAAGATGGACCGCATTCCACAAATCACACTGCCACAATTGATTCCTCCCATTTCCTCCGCTCTTTACTCATCCAGACTGTGGCGGAATTTTATTAGCCTTTGATCATGAACACAACACACTGTTCGCTCCGTGTCCATTCGTGTGAATGGTGAGAACACTATTAGTTACATGAGTCAGGACGGTGCTACGCTCAGAGAACCTCAGTGGCAGATGGTGGATTCAAACCTGAAGCCTTGTCGACCCAAGTTCGCTGCCGCTCCTGTTTTTTTAGATTATAACTGCTATTTGTGGTCATTTCAATGCTCTTACTCATCTATAAATGGAATTAATATATTGAGAAATACAGTAGGGCTTAGTGGTAAACGCTTTAGGTCCTAATCCACCTGTTGCCAGGTTACCACTGAGGCGCTCTGATCATAGCACCCTTCCAACCTACATTACTTCTAATGGGCTCACCGTCCACAGGAAGGTTCACAGTATGGTGCAGTGTCAATGTCAGAGTGCAGAACATTCTGTTGGACCAGCCATGATCAGAAACCTTTTAGATACAATAAAATCCCCTGAGACGACAAAGTGTGTCCTGGTCTGCATATTTGGAGACAGCGCTAACAGTATACAACCCGGTAACAGACAAGCGAATGAAGATAAATGATTGAATATTGAGAAATACTTCTATAGTACAATAGTAAGAAGTACTAATCTTATAAGGAAAAGGAAGGAAAGCAAATTCCTTGTCATTGTGGTCCACACAACAGTAGGCAGTACTGTTTGTAGTAGGGGGATTCGAACCGCGGACCTTGCCGATCGAAGTCCACTTCCTTAATTACTAGTCCACCAACTACCCCAAAGAAATACAACTATAGTACTAAATTCCCATAAGACTTCTAACAAACATTTACACAACATAAAGTAACACATAAACATACTTATACAGTACAAAATCAAAAGACAAAGTTGTGAAGTGGAGAAGATTATTTACTCGTGAGTAGCAGGATTGTGGTTGGAGAGATTATAACTGGAGATTGGAACTTTGGAAGTATCTAAGGATGAATCTATCTTCATCCTCTTATCCGTTACCAGGTCACAGAGGCAGCATTCTCCCTGACTGCCACCTAAATCACACTACACCTTCCTGCGGGTGGTGAACCCGCTAACCGTTGATTAGCATCTCCACCTCCACAATACAGAGTTTTTCAAACATTTATGGACAGCATTCGCCAGTTGTTGGTATGTTAAAAATGTTGTAAGTCGGATGTTCATCCAACGGACGGGGGAACTGCAGTTTGTGTAAATGAAAATGTTGGAAACTGTATTTGATCTCACTGGAGGTACTTTTTTTGTTAAGCACAACTATGTTTGGGAAGTCGATGACTTAAACACTCCTGAAAGGCTGAATAGGTTCTGTCCATTTTGGTCCAACAGCAAATGCTTTGATGTTAAATGTTCACCTCCTGCTCTCCTACTCTCTCGCTCTCCCCCCTCGACCCACCAGGGGAGGTTAATCAATCACTTGGAGTTTTCTCCTAAATCCTTTGTGACAAGTGACCTTGCAAAATGCCTTTTCTCAACATCTCTGGATTGTAATTCATGCTAAACGGCGCGTTCAGAACTGTGCCAGGGCAGCATCGTTTAAATTAGTCATCTAATCCAATACAAAAGGTCTCCTTTATTAAATAAACCATGCGTCGTGCCATGTCCAAATACAATACGTTCTTATTTTTTTGCAAAAAATAACGGGCAAAGGCAGAATAAAAGTGAAAGTTGTTTAAGGACGCTGCTTTATATGCACTGAGGCCCGGTGTTGGGGCCACTGAGGATTTCTCTCTTCTTTAGCAGGTTGTAAATGTCAGAGTATTTTTCTTTTGATTTATACACTTATGAATGTGCTTTTTGTTGGTGTTATTCCTTGCAGATGAAGCCTGTAAAATAGAAGAGACAAACTTGCTAAAAGTCCAGGAGATTTACAGCCAAAAATTGTCATTTCACCCATCGATCCAGGCCCTGGTTTAACATTAACGTCCACATTTACATCTTTTTTTCTTTCTTTAGTTGAACTGCAGAAATTATAATCATCCCTCTTTCCCCATTGTCAATGCTGGAAGAGAAAGGACAAAATTTAGGGAGAGAACAAAGCAGCATCTTTAGCCCATCGTCAAGCTGCTCCCCTCTCAAGGGACAAACATAGTAAACCAGACAGATTGCATTTTGAATGGCAATACATTTTGTTTCCAGCACTTGTACAATCTATCAAACTGCTCATTTTTTATATGCTGGTATTATTGTAATCTCCCTTGAGCACAATTCTACAGAAACATACTATCTCTGATCAAATAACTGCTGTCACGGAGACACACAGAGGTTCCAAAGCTCGGCAGAGACAAACACAGTGTGTTTAGACACTTGATTGGTATCGAAATGTCAAAATGCTACAAAAGGTGTTGCAATAAAGTCATTTTTAATAAGAACAAAAGGGCAGTTTATGTGAATTTCCTTTTTTTATAATATAATATTTTTGTCAGGAATCGCCAGTCACATGGAACAGTTTTTTTTTTTGGAACAGTAGCAAAAAGACATGGGCTTAAAAAATAACTAATATTTTCATAATTACATCGACTAATTTATTACTTTTCCTAGATAAAGAATAATTATAATAGTACAATAACAGCAATATGATTCAAAACAATTGACATCTTTTGTAAATGTAAAAAAAAGAAAAAATGTTTTCTCAACTGCCATCGACTCTTATTAATTTAAGAAATAGAAGAACGGATTCATTTTTGTGCACTTCACTTAATAAAACTGATTTTTTTTTTTTTTTTTTTCCACTCACAGGGAAACAACAAAAAG
>JAFBJS010000074.1:13012-40873 GCA_016785265.1 Paraplagusia blochii
AAATTTATATCAACAATTCCCAATTCCCTAATTAGATTTTTTTTTATCTGCCAATCACTGAGTTCTCCTTGGTAAATACCATGATGTCCATGTAGTGTGATGTGTTTAAAGCAGGCCTGAGGTTTATCATTGTTTTTTTTTTATTATTTTTAACATTATTATTATAACTAGTTCCAGTCAAACTGAACAAACCGTACAAGTATTGTTATAGTATCATAAGAATTATAATGAACTCCCATAAATGTGATAATGAGTACTTTAACAAAGACGTCTCTATCGTAGCACCTAATGACCTTCACTCATCAAAAACAAAGGTGTTAGAACCGTAGAGTGAAGAGTGTCTTTATACATTTTATAGTAGAGTTCAAACCTTTAGTGTCTTTTGTTCATTGTTGCCAAATAAATAAATCTGTCTAATAGGGAGGTGGTTGAATCACAACGCAGAACTAAAAAGATTAATAAAGTTGATTAAGAGTTTGTTGTATAATATTGCAATGCATTGGACAGACACTTTTAACAGACAATATTAAAGAGGAAATATTGGAACTATACCTGCTGTCATAACTATACTGAACCACCTCCACTCCTTCAGGTACCGTATAGACATCGCAACTATGAGAATATGTATATGGGTCTATGAGCATGAGTCACTCACAGTCAATTAATTCCAAGACTTCAATTTCTCCCTGGAAGCCACAGAAAATTGCGTTGCCACATCAGTAGTCGTTCACTCCTGTCACTTCAGTGTTCCACAACTAACCAAGTGAACATTCCAGGTACAATTGGAAGCAAAATAAATAATAGATATACCCTATCTGTAATTTGTATTTCTCTGGAAAAGTAGAGATGTTAGATAATATTGGCTAAACCAGGCATGGGCAAACTAAGGCTCGGGGGCCAGATGCAGCCCATTGAGCTTTTTAATGCGGCCAAAAATACAATGTGTATTTTTTTTTCTAATTATGGCATGTCAGGTGTGAGCAGTTCACAGGTAAGGCACCGTCCAGTGTCGATCACAATGACATGAGTTTGTTTTCCTGTCCCTCTCTGAAGAGGAGATAGAAGAAGAAGCCAGTAGTGGGAGATTCGACAGTGGTCATAGTCCAGAAACAGACATAAAAAGTGAAGTTGACAACATGTTTGGAAAAAGAATTGCCTTGACTTGCTGTGGCAACCGCTGAAAAAGGGACAATGTGATCGCACATGAAGATCAGACAATTTAAAGTGAGGTAGTTCGGAGGTGATATTCACTTATTCAAATCTGTCCCTTTCATTAGATAGAACGCACGACTGAAGAATCGTGACAAAATCAAAATCTTACTTTGTACGCTTGCCTTTAAACCTAGGTGTTCATGGTGGTAGAATGTTTCATTTAAATATGGAGTTACGTGATGTAAATATGACAAATATGCTAGCATGAAAGTGGCGTCAAACCGGGAAGTCTCGACTACCGTAGTTACAAATGAAAATGATTTACAATGATGTCAGGAAGACCAAAGGAAATGTAATGGCAAAGACTAAATTTCTAAGGTTAATTTGCTCATCTTGTTCATCTTCTGATGGACAGATTTCTGACTCAATCCTCATTATTTTTAATTGTAAAATGGTTTCCCTGAAATGAATGGTTCAACTACTATTGTGTCATAGCCACAAAATATAGGAATGGTGAATTTCAAACTGTTCACTGTTCACACTTTATTTAAGGATTTTTTTTTTCTCAAATCGCAGCACATACAGTAAAACTAAAGTGTTTACTTCTTTCTTTTTATCAAAAAGGGTGGGAAAAAAATCTGATTCCTTTGAGGCAGACAAAATCTGACAGAGTAGCACGATTATTGACTTTGCTAAGTCAACCTTTTTACCACACAATTCCAGCTCCGACTCTTGTCCTTGCTGTAGCGAGGGCCCATAGAACACATGCATTCAACTCCCGGTTGAGCAGACATTAATTCCTCTCAATCTTCACACTCAATTTGGTCTTGAATGTTCCCGTCAATATGGCTGAGCCTTGGAATTAGAAGTGGTAAATTATACAAATAACCCTCTAATAACCCCTCATGCTGTGCCCAAGTGACGTGAACCCACCAATGTGAAAGCAATGTACAGCCACGCAAGTGAAATGGAAGGGCAATCGTGTTCACGTGTTCAATGAAGGCTATGCTGCGAGGATAGAGACCAACATAATGATCTATACGATGGCGTTCCTTACAAATATATGGACGTGTCTGCCTTTGTGAATCAGTACAATATATAATCACTTTAATACTGATGACATTTCGCTTTTTTTACGTTAATGCCGTTGGACTAGATCACAGACCTTTCCTACCTCTCTGTCCAAACACTGTCATTTCTACAGAACTGCTCTTTGTTATAAATGAACAAAGAATATGTACTAGTGTATGTCAGTACAATTCTCCCACTCTGACACAAATAAATAGAATCATTTACTTTGCTGGGAACACCTGCAATAATGCGGTGCCAACTAGACAGACCCAACCCTTACTTTGAGAAACACTGCTTTAAACTATTGTTAGAAAGAATGATTAACTGATTTACTTTTTTTAGGTGTGGGGTTCAATTTGGTAGGGGCTTCATCGAAGATTTAATTTATCTTACTGGACCTTTGGATTATTTAAAAGCATTCATAGTCTTTAGAGAAGAGGTCTTAAACTAAAATAAATTGAGGGCCACTGACCCCAATATCATTTCACCAAAGGGCCTCATCAGCTATCAATGTTCATACGACCCCCTCCTCTTCCCTCCCAAAAAAAAAAAAAAGTAACCAGAAGGAGTCCAGTGGACCAGGGTTTACCATTGCTATTAGATTTACCCAAAAATATGGAGACCAAATCCATAAAATATAAAAACTTACCAAATATTTACTTGTGAACACATAGTGATATACTGTAGTACAGTACAATACTTTGATCTGTGGAAATTCACTCAATATCATTATCTGAAGTTTAGATCATAACATTAACATTAATGTTAACATTAACAGTATTTTTTATTTCTGATGAACATGGATCTTCAGCACGTTATCAACACTTTTCTCCATTAACGAAAAAACTGCACAAATGTACATGTTGGAAAAAACTCCAACATGTACATTTGACTGGCAGTGAAACCCCTCTATACATGTGTACATCACTAATGTCAAACTTTCGTTTCAAGGTGGGGGCCACAAAACACCATTTCATGGGCCGCAAATGGCCCACGGGCCGGAAGTTTGGAACCCCTGCTTTATAACATGAATCCATAAATACTTTTTTCCTTGTTTTTAGCAACAGGATCACAGAGGAGAAGAGGGGTTAGTCGTCTTATTGCAGTAAAAATATTACTGTTTAACCCTGTTGCTGTGTAAGGTTTACAAGGTTAACCTTATCAAGGTTTAGTAATGTAACCTTTACATTATAGATGACAATATATCATTCATAGTGAGTGGTTATATGCATGACAGACTGCCCTCGTCCTGACACCTCCACGAAATTGTGATGGAACAAATGATGCATTTTGGATGAGTCTGTTTCTGCAGAGTGACGAGCGTCTGGTTTATCCCTGCCAGTTCATTTGCACATTAGTGATGAGGCTCACTGACCCTCAAACACAGAGTTGTGAGATATTTCTCAGATCAACAGATTCCACCACATACTCATCAACAGCAGTGGATATCTATCATTACCAACCAAAGGGCAAAGATTAATGGTGAGGTGTAAAACAAAAATGGGATCACAACCTGCAGCCTGATCCTGAGCTGAAGCTCCGTTTATGTCGCGCTGCAGGAAAGTAGTCACGGTTGCAGCCAGTTTTTGCAGCAGTGTTACAGCAGAGTTGACAAATTAGCCAGAGGCTTGAACCGCCGTGTGGCTTTATCCCAGCTGGGCATCCAAGACCACAAGGGGAATAAACTTTTTAATGGATTAAGGCTGGGTAAATGTAAACCCAGGAGGCGACCTAAATATTGCAGCACCAGGTTGAGACAGATCAGCTGCTCACGGCAGCAGATAATTATGAACATATACATGGAACCTCAGGCTTGGGCTTACAAACTTCCTGTGAAATGTATGGAGATAAGGACATAGAAGATTTGAGACCGAAAGCAAAAGAGCTGGAGATGATTGACGCATCAGCAGAAGATTTTGAGCAGAAGCTCAGCTGTTAATTTGCAATTATTTTGTGAGGAATAGTGGAGTTTGGCCGCATAAACCAATTTTATTGGGTTTTAATTCTGCTATATGATCGCTCAATGTGAATTGCTCTGAGGAATTATGGGTGTAGCTGCCTCATTTTTTTTTCACTCTCAATTTGTGTTTGCAGCCCGGCAGGAATGTTTTCCACTAAACAGCACGTCGAAACTTTCTGCACTTAACTTGCAATAACAGCCAGTTAATATGCAAATATGCACAAGTATTCACTGCTCACAATGACAAGATTTTCACATTTCATTACATGACAAAATGATATTGGACATATTGTCTTAATTGATTTTCTTTATGACAGAAAGGTTTTCTGTATCCCTGGAGAATTTCACTGGCCTGGGAAAAGATCAACTATAAAAGCTGCATAAAGAAGGATAAGTCTGTGTCATTGGTTTGGAACTCCAGAGTGGGCGCCTTCCAGTGGGCCCAACATCGCAGGCTGGAGTGGGTAGATGGATGGATGAATAGATGATGGATGGATGGATGGATGGATGGATGGATAGACAAACAGATGGATGGATTTATGGATGGATGCAACGTAGATGGATGGATGAATGGATGGACGAATTCAGGAATGGACAGATGAATGAATACAAACCTGTAGATTAATGGATGGACAGACAGACACATGTATAGACATACAGACAGATGGATGGATAATGGATTGATGGTTGGATTGATTGATGGATGGATGGAAGTTAGGTGGATGAATGAATGGATGGACGAATTCAGGAATGGACAGATGAATGAATACATATCTGTAGATTGATGGATGGACAGACAGACAGACAGATGGATAGACATACAGATCAATGGATGGATAATGGATTGATAGTTGGATTGATTGATGGATGGATGGAAGTTAGGTGGATGAATGAATGGATGGACAAATTCATGGATGGACAGATGAATAAATGAATACATAGATGGATGGATGGATATGTGGATAGATGGACAAACATATGGGGGGACAAATGACTAATGGACAGACAGAAAGATGGCTGGAAGGACAAACAAATGATGGATGGATGGAAGAATGAATCAATGAATGAATGAATAAAAGAATGATGGATGGATGAATGGATAGATAGATGATGGATGGACAAACATATGAGTGGACAGGTGGATGGACACATGGATGGATGAAAAGATGGATGGATGGATAAATGGTTGTATAATGGATGAAAGACGGATGGATGGGCGATCAAGTAGAAATATCAGATGGATGGAGGGATGGACAGATGATTGGTGGATTGATGAATGGACAAATCAACAGATGGATGATGAATGGACAGATGGAGAGAAGGAAGAATCACTTTAGTCAGATGTTGATTTTTTTTTTCCTTCCTCAGTGTTGGTTCACTGGTACTGATTTGAAGACTCAGTGAAACTCAACACCTCCGAGCAGCAGACTCACTGAGCCATTACTACTCCGTATAATGATGTAAGCAATATAAACAAATAAAAAGTGACATTAGTGACACTCATGGTGACAGCAGGAGTGTGTTGTTTACTACTGTAGGTGACGACACCAGCCAAACCTAAGGGGTGATGTCCAAATAGTTGTCTGTCAGCAGTATGATATATTAATAAGACAGAAAACAACAGCTTCTCCTGTGGCTGCAACTTAAAGACATTTTTTTTTTTATTGAAATTTTCTTTTCCATGTCAGAATCAGAACACTGTTTCCGAGCCCCAAAGTGATGTGGGTTGCTGTAATGCCTCTAAAATACACTGTACGCCGTTTCACATCAGACCCAATCCTTCAGCAAACAGGAGCTTGTAAGCTCACTGAAAACAGTGGCTGCTTTTCTTTCTACAAGCTACAGTTACTAAACTAACATGAGAAACACTGAGAGCTCCCTCACAGCTCAGTACACAATAATGACCCGCACTGACACCAACTCCACACAGTATAGAATAATCCACTTGCACATCTCTGCAGGTGGAGACCTGGACGAGCAAATGTTGATGCAGCATCGCAGACTGTGGGGATTTTATTGGCTCTAAGTTGACCAATAGATTTGTGAGAAGTTACTAAGCTATGTGATAAGTGTCAAACTCAGGTCTGGGGGCCAAATCTGGCCCACAGTGTAGTTATATTTGGCCCGCAAGATCATATGAAATGTGTACAAGAGTCAACCCCCTTGAACAGGGGTATTCAATTAAAACGCCAGGATGTCCAATCAGAAAAAAATAATTCAAATAAAGGTCCGGAACATCATGTCTAACTTGCCAGAGTGTTAAATGTTGTAGTAGTATTAACATCTTCAATTAAAGCTCTTAACTTAAGAGAAATAAGGTGTAGCAACAGCTTATATCATTTTTCTTTAACACACCTTGTCAGAACAATCTCAACCACTTTAACAATACAAATCACAACAAATCAACAATTAACAATTAAACACTTAGTTTCTCTGAACCCACTTCCCTTGTCTCCCTTGACTCTCTCTCTCTCCACGTCTCCATCTGTGGCGTCTGTTTCTCTCCCTCTCACTCTGCCTGCCGCTGTTAACTGCCTAGAGTTGATTGGCTGAAAAGCACCACGTGGGATAATTTAACCTGTACGCGATTGGTCAGTTTATTTCCTGATACCGGCGCAGCTTTTACTGTGTTTACAATGGCGCTGGTCGTAAACACTGAAAAAGCTGTGCACCTTAAAACTATCCCTTTAAATTCATGTGCCGTATAAATAGATTATACATCTGGGTCCGTACAGGATTACCCCTGGATCTGGACACGGACCGCGGTCCGCCAGTTAGTGACCTCTGCCCTAGAACATATTTTGGCTTGCGGGCCACAGGTGGTACTAAAATATCAGTCACAGGCCAGGTCAGGATCAGAAAGATTGAGTATTTCCATGAAAATAAATGATGAATAAAGAATTTAATAAAGGCTTGGGAAAATGGTGGCTTTACAGGGGGGAGGTAGAAGGATGATGATAATATAATTTAAAAATAGAATTTGGACAAGTTTGGCGGGCCCGATTAAAATGCCAAACGGGCCGCATCCGGCCCCCAGGCCTTAGTTTGCCCAGATCTGCCCTAGAAAAAAAAGACCCTGTATAGTGGTAGGATTTGTAGTAACAGCGCTCTGTGTCATGCAGTTATTTGTAGACTTTCAGCAGCTCTTTGTTCAGTTAATGATGAGACTCCAGAGAGCGAACTACTGAACTCAGTGACCCACATGAGTGTGTTTGGAAGGAGAAGATCACACGAGTACTTCAACATTTGATTAGGAAGGGCTTTAAAATGAATTTCCTAATGGCAAGCTATTCAGCTGAACATTAGACGTGTAGGTGAGATGTGTGATGTCCTCCAGCTGGACTGGGTTAACATCCTCGAGAGACATTTAGGATCATTAGGTACTTCAGAGACAATGCAAAGAACTACAGATGGGTCGAGAGATCTGAAGAAAAAGAGATGAAATGAAATGGAAATGCATCGATCAGCATTCATATTGAATGTCAAAAACAAATACGTTCTGATCAAAATAGAAATCTCCAACATGTTCACAGGTGAGTGAGTGCGTAGGCAAGGACAATTTCAATCACAATCAGAAAAACGGCAGGGCGGCTGGTCTTTGGCGTTGCATTGCATTTCTTTTCTCCAATACACACCTGAAGGTCAGTAAGTTTAAAAATAAGCCTTTGACGTCAGCGCAGGATTGCTGTCATCAAATTGCTTTTCACATGATAATAAGGGATAGTTTATAAACAATATTTAATATGGCGTCTGCTGTCTAGACTGGACAGTTGACCAGTCCATCAGAGGGACAAATATAAAAACATAATCTTTCAGTCTAAAAGCTATGTCCAAAAAACCCATCACTGGCTATGGTTATTGTTGTCCTACAAGGCAACAACCACTCCTCCACAGGGGGGTCCATAGTTATGTTCTTATAGAGTATGGTGAATTATGAACCTTGTGCAACCCATGGCCCGAGGGCCAAATGTGGCCGACTTAGAGCATTTAATCCGTCCCACCAAGCATGTGAATATTATCCCAATAATTAACATTTTAATTATTTTTCTTTAATCTTTAAATCTCTAATTCTTTTTACTTCAATGTATACATTTCTCCAATAGTTAGTGTATGAAAGGCTAAAAACTTTAGGCATTTTGATTTACTCATGAATGTTCCATACCTGTTCTTAATGATGTCTTTACTGACAGGCAGTGTTGGGACTAATGCGTTACTTGTAACGCTGTTACGTAGTGAAACGACTTTTCTCAGTAACGCAATGTGTTACCTTTCCCATTCAGTAATGCCGTTATTGTTACTTTTGTGTAAAGGGACTCCTTACTCGTTACTGTCTGTGTTGCAAATGGACGGTTTCTCCCGGCCACGGAGAGAGGACTGTGTGGCAGTGGAGTCTGTCTGCTGCCTGTCAGTGTGTGTGGTTACTCTCACAGACATGAGTCAAAACTGTGCACACTAACTGAGCCGATTTGAGAAAAGGAGTGATGATTGGCTGGCATAGGTTAACGTGTCAGGCTAAGCCACTCAGAAAAAGACCTGGGCGGGCCTTCTTGCTTTGTAGGGAAGGCAAGACTCCCATTGCCTTGGGCCGGACTTCACCCAACTCCCCAAGGACCCTACTCGCTGAGTTCTGGACCTCATGGACTTAATTCAGCTATGGGGGGCCTAATGGTTAAGAATTAGGTCCCCACTGAGATCCACAGAGCATGGCACCTTTCCCACTCACAGCTCCCCGGGCGCTCAATGCATGGTTGTTCAGAACAGTTGCTATGATTTGGGACAAATAAAAGTTAAAGTTGAAGATACACACACACACACACAACGCGGTACAGCAGCACACACCCACAAGCAAGACAACGGCATTTTGCAAGTTGAGGTTACAATAAAGATGCCTGTTGAAATGTCTAAACATCTATTTTGTTTTTAATTTATCACTACAATTTGTTATGATGCTACAGAAGACAACACAAAACTGTTTTGATGTGTTTTTAACGTAAAGTAAATAGCTATTAGTTACTAATAGTATAGTATAATTAAGTAACTAGTTACTTTTTCAGAGCAGTACATAGTAAAGTAATAAGTAACTTGCCCAACACTGCTGACATTTGGCAAAATGAGAATTATTTAGTCGTCTGCAACAAACCTTATTTATAATATAAAAGACTTTTATTTAAAAATTAAAACCCTTAAAAACAATCTTTGTAATAAAGAACACTTTTTCAGGACTATAACAAATATTTATGTGAAAGCAGTTTTTTAGAGTGATTTTCTACAAAGATGTATTTCATCATATATTTATAAAATAACAAAATAAGGAAAAGCTAATTACTTTTGCCGACGTTATTATTAGTACACCCATTACTTGCAGTTACAGGGTTAATTTTCTTTCCTCGTGCCAGTGCTGCCAGGACCAAATGCTACCAAGAGGAGAATTAATGTGTTCTGGTCTTGAGGTTGTAACCTCATCATCTATCACTGTGTATTTTGTTGGTTTCTCTAAAACAATCAAAGATAAATCAAATTCTATTCATGGGTGAATTATAAGAGGGAAATCAAGGCCAGTTTGTAGATTGCAGGTGTTAATATGTATGTGACTGGACTCAAGAGGGGGGACCGTTTTGTTGTGCAGCGTTAGTGTGGACTATTTATCTTCAATAAAGTGTGTCAATAGTGCCACCACATGGAAACCAGGAGGATTCTGCACACTGCAATCTGCAGTCAGCCTAAAACCGAAGGATAATGTTAGAAAGAAATGCAAAGAGTTTGAGTTTTTTATTATTAGTATTGTTGACCCAGAAATGTAAATACACAAATAATTTCAGTTGAAGTCAGTATCAGGAAGCAGCCAATAAGCACATGCTAGTCTATCATGTGACCTAAACAACACTATTATAAATGTGCAGGGATTAGCCAAACAGACAGACAAAAAATACTGGAAGAATAGTGTTTGATCACAGCCTGCAGTTTTCAACAGTCTCTGTAGAAAGAAAAAATCTTCACAGTCCTTCATATCTTGACCTCATGTATCATGACATATTTCACGACACCAACAGATCAACAGATCACCTCCCACAGAGGTTTCACGTCAGCACCTTCTCCATCCAACAGACCGTGGACATCTCTTGGCCCCTGATCTCTCTGTGAATGTGTCAAAGTCCTGCTAGGACAGCAGGGGGAGGAGCTCATCTTGTGCTCCTCTTCAGTGTCTCCACTGTCTGAAGGAAGGAGCGCAGGGCTTGGTCCTCCTCCAGGGTGGAGCAGTCATCCTCCTCCTCTTCCTCAATGATGCCACATTGCACACAGCGGAGGCGTGGCTCACGTAGTCCTGCTCGACAAACACATGCTGTGACCAGAGAGTGAGGGAACTCCTCCATTACCAAAGGCAGCAGATGGGCAGGGAGCGTTTCCATGCTGGTTGCCATGATGAAGAGTGGCCTAAATGTGATGAAGAGGAGCTGTGGGGAGAACAGTGATGCTCTTGAAAAGAAAAAGCAGTCAGATCTTGTCCAATTCTTCGTTGTCAAAGAAGCAGCTCCAGTGATTTTCAGCAGATGACGTGCAGAGATTTAAAATGTAGCGCACAATCAGTGGAAGCTGATTAATGTTCGGTCCTGAAAGCTCTGCCTGATGAGAAGTGATTTGAGAGATCCTGTTTTCCTTCTTTTTTTTTCCCCCCGGTTGGTTCCTCTGAAACTGAAGATTCTGAGTGAGCCATGGACCACAGCACTGCTGAGCGTCTCCTTATGTACGTCTCTACATCCTACTCAATTCCTCCTGTAGGCATTCCTCCACATGCAGAGCTCCGCTTCCCTCCTACGTTTTCAATGATGACACATTTCCGCATTCTCCATACCTGTACACCGGAATTATCTCTGGGAAACTGTTGGCATGGGAACTGGATGGTTCTGCAGGGGAAGAAGCGGCAGAACATGAGAAAGCAACACATTTGAGTAGACTGACAAAAAAAGTAGGTTGCACAAGTAGGTTATAGAAAACAATCCCAAACCTTCAAACTTGGCACTTGGGGTTTGGCCTTGACTAGCACAGGTATGGGCAGCTATGTTGTCTCCTAGGCCACGATGGGGGCTAAAATTTGTCACATGGGTCAGGTCAGGAGAAGATAGATGGAGCATTTCTGTAAAACTAAGATATATAGCATTTTAAAAAATGAATGAATGAATAATTTTCTGCACCATGTATTTGGGAAATGCTACCATTGCATGGAAAAGGCAGAAAGATAATCATAATATAAATTAGTTGTATAATTTGGACAGGTTTGGCACAATTATAATGCCAGATGGACACCCGTCTGGCCCCCAAGCCTTAGTTTGCCCAGGTGTAAAGAGTATTCCACACAACAGAGTCTCATACATACTAAAATACTTCTTCTTTTCCTTTCAGCTTGTCCTTTTTTCCAGGGGTTGACACAGTGAGTCAACAATTTCCATGTCCCCCTGTCCTTTGTATCCTCAACTCTAACTCCAACTACCTCCACGTCCACCCTCACTGCATCCATCAATCTCTTCTTTGTCTCCTACCTGGTAGCTCCATCTCTAGGATCATTCTTCTGCCAATGAATCCCCTGTCCCTCCACTGAACATGTCCAAACATCTTAATCTGTTTTCTCTAGCTTTTTCTCCAAACCTTCCTGTCTGTGTTGTCCCTCTAATCACCTCATTCCTGATCCTGTCCATCCTTGTCTCTCCTAAGGAGGACCTCAGCATCTTTAACTCCTCCACCTCCAGCGCAGCCTCCTGTCTTCTGCGTATTCCTTGTGTCTCTAATCCATTAATCATGGCTGGTCTCAGAGGCGCCTTGTAAACCTTTCCCTTCACCTCCGCTGACTCTCTTCTACCACAGGTCACTGCAGGATAAAATAATTGTTTTTACATTAGCCTTTCTTCATCTAAAGTAAACATTTTGTCTCCTCTGCTGTGTGTCTGGTGCATTATTAGAAACTATGTTGCTTCTTGCTTCTTCTCAAGAACTAAGTAAGAAAAAAGATGGTGTAAATTGGCTTACAGTGTCCTCATCAAGCAGCGTAGGACAATTAAAATTAAGGAAAGAAGAGACATGTGTGAGATGTTATCTGAAACCCGTTTTTAATGTACAGTTTACCAAGCACAAATACTTACTCAACCACAGTTGTATCCAGAGGTTACATTTATATCCGTTTCATACAACATCTAAGGCCCTTTGCAGTTCAGCTACTCCCCATCTCTAGTAAAAGTGTAAAGTCTGACTCCTTTCTTTAACAGTAAGTTTTCAGTTTAACAGTTAAGGACAAATCCAAACAGTAGAGAAAATGAAAAAAAAAAGGGGGTGGAAAAAGAGTTCCGTTGGAGACTCATTGTCACATTTGGTTGTAGATTCAACAACAGCTGATGAAAACAGTGAGATTAAAGAATTTGACACACTAACTACTCCCACAGGCTTGGATCTGTTGAAAAAAAAGCCCGTGCAGTTTAACCATCTGTGGGAATTAATTTTACAGTTTATTCTGGATGTAAACAAAATACAATTTTAATACCAAACTAGCTGGAGTCCCTCCACGCTTTGTTTTATGAACAGAATCAAAGCCAGTGATGCTATTGTCTAAATAGAGTCTAGACTGTGACACAACAGCGAAAAAAAAAAATAAAACAGATTAGAACGGTTTATTAAAACACACAATAACAAATCAAATTCTATTCATTGGTGAATTGAGGGAAGGTAAACAAGGCCTGATCGAAGATTGCAGGTGTTAATATGAATATGAATGTGACTCAACTCGAAAGGGGGCACTGTTTTTGTTGTGCAGCGTTAGTGGGGACCATTTATCGCCAATTAAGTGTGTCAATAGTGCCACCACATGGAAACCTGAAGGATCCTGTTGGCTACTTTCTTTAGTCAGCCTGAAATGTAGTGCTGATATAAGAAGGAAATTCACGTTCCCATTCAAGTTTGGGATATTAACGAAAAAAATGACAATAATATTAATAGTAAAAATTAAAGTAATAACAGTGATAATAAGTGACAGCATGGATTCTTTGAATTCTTGATGCAATTCTAATCCTGCCAGGTTTTATTTCTAACAAAAAGCTTTAAGTGCCATTTCATAAAATTCACCAACACCAGTGGAGCATCGTTAGGCGCTCACCTCATTTTTGTGTCCAGACATTTAAGAGCAGATTTTATCATTTACAGTATCTATTACTTAAATCCAAAGTCACGTTAGTTTGTTCACTGCGGGTTCTTGCTAAAACACATTACAAACGCAAAGTTATTCTATGTCCAAAGACAGTGCTCATGTCCACATGTATGTTCAACGTCACACAAAGTCAACGCAGTCTTTCCAAAGTCCCCTCTTTCCTGTTAAATTTCATCAATGATCGCATACAATCACGACTGACATCACTGTATGTTATCACTGATTAATGTTAATTATACCAATCCTTTACATTAAAGCTGGTCACACAGCAAACCTTAGTGCAGAATTTTTAGGTTGTTATCGATCACAAAATAAAAATAAAAAAAAAAATCAGCGGCAGAAGTAAATTGGTCACATTTTGTCCAATTGGTCCATGATGATGATGTTGGTTTGGTTATTGGATGAGCAGTCAGCTCCTGGTGGCCCTGCCGCTTTCACACAAGCTACCCCTGCTTCTGCTTCTTCAGGTAACGAGCGCGCTGCGCCACCATCATTCCCATCATTTGGCTGGTGACGATCTTGGCGGGAAGCAGAGCAGTGGTCACCCAACCCTTCACAGGGAGAAATACACGGTCAGCCGGTGGCATTTGAAGAAAAACAACTGAGTTTTGACTTTGTGTGTCCAGCCATTCAGGAGAATTTTGACAAAGAAATGTCCCTGCTTAACAGAGGCCTGCTTTGTAACCTGAAGAAAAATTATTCTCCTGAATGGAGAGGGATGCGGGGGGTCATATGTGTGTGTGTGACACACGTTTCTCAATTTTTCAATTTCATAAGGGCTCTGACGGGACCCATTTCTAAATTGTATCATGTTTATTCACCAAGATGGGTGAAAAAAAATTCAACCACAAGTGTTGTTTTAGGGATTCCCAAGATCACACAATAAACACAGACACCCATATTACATTATTTTTCCAAATAAGGGGAAGTTTTATGAGCCAACACAACTGCTATAACCGTTGACTTATTTAAATAATACCTAGATTAGAAAAACTTTGAATTTCCAATTGTATTATTTCACGTGATATTGCTTCAAAGCTACAATTTAGGACTACTGAATGAAATGAGGTGTGGCTATGACATCTACACTCCCCAATGAAGCCAGATTAGTATTTTAGGTCAATAAATATAAATACTCGCATGTGTTTGGGTTAATGCATTTATTCATTACTGGAGCTTTTTCCTAATGGGCTCAGATTTTTTTTTTTCCATGTACTTAAAAATAAATGCCGACGTCAACACTGTACAGGAACCAGGTCACTACTTAAAGACCAGAGGATAAAAATGACTTGATTGATTTTATTCATATATACATATCTCAATTTATGCCACATTCTCTGAGGGATAATTGGCATCGGTGACAACTTTTAAAGTGGGTTCGTGTCATTATCAAAGCACTTTCAGTGCTGAGTGAGCGTCTCACCGTTCTGCAGTTAATAGATCAAATCTCACTGTGGAATGTAGATCATAAAACATCTCCTAATTACGTCAAGGCGCTGTGTCAACTGTGAAGACTGCCACGCGAGAATATTATTTCTAGAGTATTCAGGTCTATGAGTCAGTGTTTCTCAGGTAAGTGAAGCACAGGTTTTTCTGGGGACGTTGTTTTCACACTTTCCCAAATGAGTCGCAGCTTTTCGTCGCAACTTTCATCTTTTTTTTTTTTTTTTTTTTTAACATTTTTTTTTTTTTAAGAGAAATTTTTTTCCCCGGGCCTAATTATGATTTATTTTTTTTCTGCGTTTTCTCATCGGATGCCTTAATGATCTATGTTCATCTTAAGGCAGACAGTTTTACGATTTGCACTCCTTGATACAGAGTACAGAGAGAACACGAGGGCTGCAGTTAAAGAGAAGACTAAATGACATAGTACTGTGCTGTGTTTTGTTGGTGGAAATGTAAAGATCTTCATCCAGCTTGAAGGGATGTGACTAGATAATCACCAGTGACACGACCTGTCTGAAAGTGGTGATTCATTGACATACAGGAGATGTTGACAGGAGAGATCTGTGCCTGCTCCTGTTATCTCCACCAAACTGCTGAGGATCAACAAAAGCCTTTCTACTCTGAATATGATTTATTGACTGCATGTGCATGTGAAATAGATGGTGCTGTCACTGATATGTGCGGCAAATATCATTGATATTCACACCGCATCATGCAACCATAGTCGACACGTACAAAGGCATGAAAAATGTGGAGAGGAGACCAGAAACTGATTGATCTCCTTTTTTTTTTTTGAACTGGGCTAAAACAAAGACACCTGGCAACGCATCACAACCAGATTTGTTTCAGTCTCATTTGTCATGCTTTTGCTCCATGGAGTAATTACAGTATTTGGATGCAGGGAATGCTGCAAGGTAGTGAAGCATTATACTCTATTATTTCACAGGATGTTTACCTGTTGACAGATGCTTTAGTAACTGTTGACACAAAATTAATTCCCTAAATTGAGGTGAGCAGAGAGAAGGTACTTGGGTATGAAGAGAAATGGTTGGCCGATGAGTTATTTGACAATGCTGCAATGCTAGACCTTGAAAGCAGTTACAACACAAAAGTGTTTTTTTACCCCTGCACAAATGTTACAAAGAATTACAACTAATCCCAGAAGGAAAAAAAAAAGGTTTTTTGACTGAACCAAGTGGTCATTTTAGTGACAATTTGACAAAAAGATTTATTGGAACAGGTAATGTAGAGTTTTGTAGGGATTTGTTTTTAATTTTATAAATCTGCTCAATCTCCTAATGCTTTATTTTTAAAGTTTTTGGAGTACCGCTGAATATAATAAAACCTATACCAGACAACCAACATTGATTGAACAAACACAAATTATTAAACTAATTCAATGCTAACAAAGTCCCCCATTTTTCCAGTTTGACAAACTAAATGGGGCAGTTGGTGGTTAAGGAAACAGACTTGGGTCTGCATGGCCCCCAGTTCGAATCCCCCTAACACCAAGTTCCCGCTGAGGTCCCATCCCCACACACTTCTATGTGGGCGCCGCTCAGCTAGCTGCCCCCTGCTCACTACTCACAACTAAAATGAATGAATGAATGATTTGCTGGAGTCTATTTTCTTTACCCATCCGACCAAATCTATAACTAATACACATTATGAAATATACAAAGTCACTTGTTTGCTCCAGTGATTCTCTTTTTGTGTGGATTTTGTAGTAACTGTGAATGGATCCACTTCTAAATAAGATCATGTTTTACAAATCAAATACAAAGAGGTTCTTTGCTCTTTGGCCCATATGCTAGTGTTCAGAGTTAATTACTATAGATTTGTGCTTCTAGGAAGTATATGTGGAAAAAAAATCTTAAATTTGTGCTCATTAAAAAAAAAAAAAAAAAACAGATCTAAGATTTTAGGATGTTTCCTCCAAATAATCAGGTTTACCATTATTGCATGAGGCAGGTAGCCATTGGTCTGAGTCTGCAGCCCAACAGTGTTGAGTTCAGCAGCGACGTATCGCGCAGGGTTCGGCTTGTCCAGTGTGGCACGGTGGATTTTACTGAGTTTGGTGGCAACAAAGAATGGCAGAACACTCTGTAGGGAGATTGAGAATCTCAGATTAGATATGCTGAGAACAACTGTGTAAGACAAACAGGATTACATGGCAGTAGAGGAGAGAAAATTCATATTCAAATGTCTGAAATGATGACCTTGTATTTGAAAGTTAAGATGAAAAGTAGTTAAACCTGAATGATGATGCCTTTGCTCTTGTATTCAGCCTGTAGTCCCCTTGAAAAAAAGTCAACAAATGCCTAAAAAAAAAAGTTGATATTGTTTTTAATTGGATAAATGTTCAACAAATCATCAATCAACACGGAGAAAAAAATAAAATATAAGCTACTACAGGAAGCATCTTCAGTTTTTGGTTGAGATTAACAATAACAGCATAATCAAGTATAAAGATAAATCAGCGAAATCTGTGAACAGAAGGATGGTTTAAGTTAGGAAATACACAGAAGACAGATATAAAACATTATGATGCCAAATGCTCACATTTAAAATCATAACGCCGCCACGATATACGATATAATCTCTGACTTGTTTATGTACACAACTGTTGAAAAAAAAAAAAAACTACAATAATGAAAAAGACAATTTTTTTTCGCTTTATTCATTTATCTTCATAAATGTTGGACTAACATCTGTTGTTCACGGTTGTGTTTCTCCATAAAACACTTTGGTTCACCCTTGAAGAAAAGTTCACATACTCTGCATTATAATTACCTTGGAAGCAGAATAGATGGTGAGAAGGGGGACGGGGTACATCCCACTGGCAGATGAGATATTAAGGACGACCCCCTTTTTCCTGGAAACATACAGGTACATGATCAAATACTGTGTTACAACAAAGACTAACATAAAACAGGAAGAAGAAGAAAAAAAAAAATAGAGGAGTTTGAAATCAATCATAGGACGAGTGAATGCACTACAGCGTGCTTGTAAACTGAGCAGGCACTGCTTTTGTTGGACATCAAAGACATGTCGGCAGATATTGACGAGATCAAACAAACAGTAACATCAACGCTGCAATATTTACAACTTGGTGTTTTGCTCTGACTTCTGGCAGTCATAGAATATTACACAAAGACACAAGATGCTTGGGAAAAACAACAAATTTGTCCCAATCAAAGAAAAACAGATGGGGACACAAACTTAATTCTTAAAATCCACAGATGTTGGACCGGTCCCTATACTGCACACCTGGGCAAACTAAGAAATGGGGCATTTTAATCCAGTCCAAATTATACTATTTATTATAATAATCAGGGTAGTGGCCTAGTGGTTAAGGAAGCAGTCTTGGGTCGGCAAGGTCCCCAGTTCGAATCCCACTACCACCAAGTTACCACAGAGATGCCCTGAGCATGGTATTGTCTCTACACACTGCTCCCTGGGCGCTCATTTTGATGATGGGTTAAATGCAGAGGTCAAATTTTGTTGTGCGCTGTAGTGTGAATCACAACATCACAATGACAAAAAAAAAGACATTTATTTTCTTCTTTCTTTTACCTGCAATGACAGCATTTCCCTTAATATTGTGGAAAAGACTAAAAAGACTTTTCTTTATGACTTTTACAGACTGTTTATCTTAGTTAAAACAAATGCTCCATCTCTCTGCCCCCTGTGGCAAATTTAATAACCCACTGTGGCCCGGGAGTCAAGATATTTGTCCACATCTGCGCTACTGTCTGCTTCTCAAGAAATTACATTTACAGAATTCAGCTCAGCATCACGTTGGTCATATTAAGTTTCTTACACCTTTTCAAACAAGGATTTTAAAGACAAGTAATTTTTTTCCCCAGTCATTCTAATTATGCCTGTGAAAATACTTGCAGCACACGACTTCCTTGCTGTTCTCTCATCCAGTAAACGGGTAAATCTTTGCATCAATAGCACTCTTCAGTATCATTTCACTTGCACTACAGAGTGCAAAATAATGTCCATTGGCCAAATGGTGTAGTAAAAGGGCTGTTAATCAACTGCTGGTCTAAGTCCAGGCCAAAATAGTCCAGTCTTAGAAGCATTAAAGTGCAAAATAAAGCGTTTTTCGTTAAAAAAGTTAATATCATATAGAGGGAAGAGAATCACACTAGTTTAAAAAATACATGTTGACTGTGGCGCAAAATATTTTCATAAAACAGAGGCAACATTTTAGGTGGAACAAGGATTCTAGACCTGGAGTCCACCAAATCCCATCTATACCGCAGTGTCCAAATGTGACTTATGAGAGAATGTGATGATGATATATTAAAAATTGAGATAGTCCTTTACTCGGAGGACTGTAGAGAAATTCAGAGTTGCAACAGAGAAATGTCAGCATTATTCAAAATAAGTGATATAAATAATTTAACGCTCATGCATGAGAAGTAATTAACAACAGCCCTGCTAGAAACTGCTGAATATATAGTGTACGGTATATACTGTGTGGAGGTGCTGCACCTTTACCCTCATTAATAAACACACTTCTTATGAAAAAAGGTAAATATTCAAAATTGAAGTTATATAACAATAATACTAATATTACTGGATACAAATAAACGTTTTTGCATTTTATGTAGCAATGCGTATTAATACATTCAGCTATATATGTATTTAAACACATTTAGTATAACAAGGTTTCCAGTACATGACATACAGTAAGACCAATAGCTAAAGTCACTTGAGGAAAGGAAGATAAACAGTATGTTTCTGAAGTCAGACGGACTTACCTCTCAACCATTTGAGGTAAAACCAGACGTGTCATCTGGAGAGGAAGAGAGGAGTGTAAGAAACAGAGGAAAAACCATAGACGGACTGGTGCTGTGTGTGGGTTCTTGACAAGTGAGAATTGTGTAGACACCGAGTGCGAAGGGAAAACAGAGTGATGATGTCTGCGGAAGGAGCAGTTTAAAGAAATATTGAATGATATAAATTAGACATGAGGAGAGTGGGTGGACTTCAGCTTGCTCTCAGTGAACTGCAGACCAGATAACAGAGACTGGGGGGACTTTCTAAGCAATTTGTCATTATTCAGCCTGTGTGTGAAAGTAATTATGTAAGGTCTATTATGCACAGACTGAGACCAAAACACTTATTTTAATTGCTGCGGTCCATTAAAATGTGTCCAGGATCTAAAATAAGGACAGGCATTTGGGTTTTTCCCCTCTTTCCTATTCTCATAGCATCCAGAAGAAGTAGTGCATGCAACTTCAATGCTCATAAATATTGATCATCCTGCAGCATATTAGAAAAGTGTTGAGGGAAAGAAGTGATGCAACCAACTTTGATATGCTTACTGTCAAATACTGCAATATAGTCTCACTGCTGCTTCAAAAGCTCCGAACAAATCAATGCTTCAAATGTCGACACTCACCTGACACACAGATGTGATGTTAACATTAACCATTGTGTCGATGAACTGCAAACAGGAAAAACAAGAGACATCATATTCATAGTTCTGAGTATTTCATATTAAATTTAAAATATTTTTTACATTATTTTCTATCATAAACAGCAGTTGAGAAATATATTTAATAAAGCAACATAGTTTTACACTCTATCAAGCAGTAACCCAGAATTTGACATTAGATAACATATGTTATAATTTTTACATATTTCAATTTTTTTTTTGTGCCTCAGTGATCACAAGAAAAAAAAAAACAGCTGTTCCAAAATTAGAACCCAAAATAACAATTGTAATAAAATATTCCATCTAGTTTTGCATGCTCTATAATTCATCACCTCAAACATAAAGTCAAGTTCAGCATCATCTTACCGTGTCAATGTTTGGGACATTCAGGAAAAACTCAGGGTACGAATAGGATACGCCAACGTTGTTAACTGTAGCACAAAAAGTTAAAAAATGTGTATATACTGCAAACATACTGTACACACATATATATGTACATCCTCACAATCACCACACATATCACACTGCACCATCCCAGCCCCGTGTGAACCTTCCTGCAGGTTGTACAGGCACTGGAAGATTTACTCCAACTCCAATTTTCCATAGTAAACCACCTCTGTGTTTTTGTCTGCTATAGATTCATTTTGTTTTTCTTCTCGTCTGTTTGGTCTGCAGCAATAAAAAAACCTCAAAAATGGGATTTGAATTGAAAAGATTTTAACTCAAATTGTGAGCCTTAAATGTAAAATTGCAGACTTTTCAGAATAGTGTATCTCAAACACACACAGACACAGATATTTCCATTCAGCCTTTGGATTTGAACATTCATCACCATAGCAAACAGGATAAGAAAAGCTGCAGTCTTACCCAGCACGCCAATCTCTAGGCCTGCAAGTCCTTCTTCGATCTTGCCGTAAATATCAACAGCACTGAAGTCCACTGCTATGGTTTTGGTCTCCACACCACATTTGCTCCCTGTGCAAATATGCATTGAGAAACAGTCAAGAGAGACAGGAACGGGCAGGAAGACTTTCACAGTTGGGGAGGGACGGGAAAAAATAAAAGAAAAACTCTTAGCGGTTTCTTTATCATCAATAAGCGGATATTCAACCCCTCCAGATAAATCTTTAATTTAACAGGACAAATTCACTTTCATCTCCTGCAGGAAGTTTTACTTCTTCATAGCCCAAAACCATAAGGGTCCTGTTTGAATCTCCGTTCTAAAAAAGATCACTTGTGCAAGACACGCAATGCAATGCAATGCAATATCATTCAGTCGCCAGTCATTTATCCCAGCTGAAGTGCTACACGGTGCAATTCGGATGCAACATTTCACTCTCAGGATAAATGAGACTGTTCAGCTGTATGGATCATTAAGAGTGAACTCCAGTCAAGCTGCTGTCATACTTAAGATATAAACAATATTTGTCTTTTTGCCTGTGTACGGCAGGTACTGTTGATTCTCCTTGACTGCAGGATGTGAGATTGGGTTTCACTGATAAATTAAAGGAAGTAATACCAGGTTACAAGACATTTTTCAACATGATTCATGTCAAAATTTATACTAAATGTCTCCATTCACTTTTCTTTTAAGATATAGTAGAGCTCTGGTCACATTTCCGTCTGCTTCAACATGCTGGGTTTGGAACAAATTGCTTACCAATTGCTTTGGAAACGTCATCCAGCTTCTCCTGAGAGCGGCTGATCAGCACGATAGCAAAGCCTCGGCGGGCAAGCTGCAAATATGTCAATAAAAAGCATGAACATACGTCATCACTCACCGCCCATTGGAAGCGTAACGGCACAAGGAATTAACTAGAGCTGTCAAAATGATTAAAGCCTGACAGCACAGAAATAAGATTTGCACACAAATAATTAATTAGGCAGCAGTTCCAGCTGTTTTTTTGCAGAGTCAGGTCAACTATAATGTCTTAATGTGTGAGAGGAGAGAAGATGGATTCATTCCATCACATCCACTGTGTCTGGCATCATGTCTGAGAAGTCAGATATTCAGGGAATTACCTCTTCTGCATATGCTTTCCCAATTCCATCTGTGGCTCCAGTGACAACTAGAAGAAGAGAAAAGAGAGGAAAAGACAGGATTAGAATAATCTCGTTAGTGACGTTAAAGAAAAGGGGAAAAAAAAGAAAAAAAACTGAATTGTTTAGTCAGACAAAAAGTCATCCCACACAGCTTTAGCAGAAACAAGAATGCTGAAGAAAAAATAAAATAAAAACTGAGAACCTAGGCTACAATGACACAATAAACACATTAATGTTAAGGATAAAAGACAAGCTACTAAGAAACCTTTAAAGACCTTTCTCTTGTGGTAAAGGGTTTGCAAAGTCACATACTTCTTCCTTGATATTCTTCTAAAATCACTGTTCTATGTCTCGTGCTTTAGGCTGCATCACTTCTACAAAGGAGTCCTATTCAACTTAATTCTAGGCAAAGAGCACTAGGCCATTACGAAGAAATAGATCCACAGCACCACCTAGAGGTACATTTTCAAATTCCAAAAAAAGAAAACCGAGATAAAGATGTGATGAGTTCAGGATCGTGTGGCTCCTGAGGGACGTCAATAATGGAACAGCACAAGGGATTTAAGTAAATACAATAAGTCAATTTCAAGGTTAAAAGAAAAAGAGCTGGACGACAGACAGACAGAGGGAGGGAGGGAGGAGTGAGGGACAGAGAGACGGGAGGAAGGGCAGATGAGGTGAAGAAGGCAGTAGAAAGACAGCAGGGAGAAAGAGAGCACGAGAGGGGGGGGGGGTGTCAGTGGGAGGTTGAGGTCTTCTTTGTCATCAGTGAAGCGTAGAATGCCCCGGAACCGTGTGGCACAAAAAGCTGCAGCAGCAGCGAGAGGCCTATTTTTAGCAGTTCCCATCTCACGGTGGCAACGTTTCATCACATCATAGGCTAAAGATAACCAAACATGGATGGGGGACAGAGGGACGTTCAAATTCAACGCAGTACAATGTCCCAGATGTGAGACTCTAGACCACATTCAGAAACAAAGACTTATGTGTGTATCGTCCTTCTGTTATGTCTGGAGATGATGTTGTAATGTTGGTGAAATGTCACTCAATATCAACCTGGCATTAAAAGGGTCACAGAGATGAACGATGCCATGGATACGGTGCAAATGACAAGAGTTTGTCACTAAATTTACAATATGGATTATTTGTGTAAATGCATAATAATTAACTAATTAATTTAACAATATTTATACTCTGATCACAACATTTCGTTTTTCATTTTGTTCTTTCACAACACACAAAAAATATATATATATATTAATAATTGTGAAGCCTAACATAAACTAAATGTTTAATTTAAATAAAAGCAACTACTCTTTGTGTTTGGTACACAAAGAGAAGTTGCTTGAAGAGAGAAGTGGAAAGCTCTTTGAAAGTAATTGCATGATTGAAATCTTGAAGTACAAGTCTAACAATAGGTATGGACTTTAAAAAAAAAAGGAAATCTTTGGTGCTTTTCCGATCGTTGGATAAAACATCATAGAGAGGATTGTTTGTGGAACCTATGTTACAGTCCTTGTCACATCTAATCTTGGGAAAGGTGGTTTGGGCAGAATACAACACACAAAACTGAAAATCTAGGCAAGGGCTTCAATGACAATGAAGGTACTATGACTTAAATTGCTCACACAGCTGTGTCAGGCATAACAATCCAGAAGGACAAAAACATCAAACAAATTTACTAAATATTGTACAAGTGACATATTAACACTTAAAGATTAAAAAATTGATTTGCTTCAAAAGTATTAGTATTACTACACCAACGTCTATAAAAAAAAAATAAATCACAGTTCTGTGTTACTTGGTGAAAAAGGTTTAAGGAAGATGTCAAAAGTCACACATGTCTGATAGAAATCTTTCAGTTACCTCAGCTTTGACAAATGTTATCAGTAATTTTAAGGAAGAATGAAAGAAAATACGATAATAACAATTATATCAAAGCATCAAACTAGTAGGCTTCTGGCTGATTTTTTTTTTTTTTATCATCCACACAACAATGGTCTACAGGCCTATCTTAAACACATTTAGTTTGGGCAACAATGTTAACTTGTATTTACCCTCTACTGAACCCATCTGTTTTTAAGCTGATCTCCCAGTGTACAGAAGGTGCATAGGTGCCAACAACCCTGAGGGCTGCAGCAAGCATAAACAGAAGGGGGAGATTAAACATATGCATGGGATATCCCACGGGCAACCAAAAATAGCACAACAACGAAGAATAAGTACAGTAGGCGAGAGTGAGAGTGTGTGAGCTCTGTTGATCATTGGAACTAAGTTTACTTTTTGTTTTGATTTTTGCAATTTATTTTTGTTCAAAAATAAGCTTTTGACCTTATTTACAGGATGGCGAACCTGTAGAGATGAGTGCTTGGATCACTTCACCCAGACACAGCTTGTCCCTTTTCTCAGGGGTTGCCACAGCGAGTCAACAATTTCCATAACTACATGTAAACATTTAATTTAATTGCCAAAAAAGAGAACCAATTATAACATCTGCATACCAGTCCTACATGAGAAGTTAACACTTACAACTTAAAACTTTTTAGAGACCTTAAGAAGTTGTGAAGATTTCTTGTCAGCAGTTGTAAGACAAGCATACACATGTCTGCATTAATGAAACAGAAGTATTCTGTATTTCCTGTGTTGCTTAATCATGAGCAGCTCGAATGCTGTAACATTAACAGCGTTTGTGAATAAAAATCTCAAAAATAAAGCATTTATGGATCAGTGAATAATATCACATGAAAATGTGAATAATATAACAATAAAAAAAAATCAGCATTTTGTATACATCTCTGAAAACCAAATAGCTAATAGTGAATTTCACCACTGTTGACATTAAGACAAAAGGAATCATTACCAGCCATTGTCACAATGTTTTGTTTTCTTGTGACAAATTAACTGAAATATCACATACATTTAATTGTTTTTTGTTTGCAATAATTTTAGACAAATACTTTGTAGTAGAACATTAGCACCTGGTTAAAATGTTCCTAAAATTAATATACTACAGCACTACTGGTGTTTGTGTTACCTAAAAATGCAAATCAAGTTGCAAACCACAAAAAGTCCCATAGGCAATCTTTATGGATAACTGGCAAGTTGTCTGTTCAAACTTCAAGGTTCAGACAATGTGGAAGCAGTAGTGTACAAATGGACACTGGTTTGATAAACTGCACTAGATATAATCCAACGTTTATGTTTCACCAAGGTTTATCTGTAATGACAAGTCTCTGTTACTCTGTCAAAGACACTGGAAACCTTTGACTGTCCCAGCTGGGACAAAGGAGACAGCGAGTTACAAATATGCAGCCATGACAGAGAAACAAATGACGGGTTCATGTGCTGGAGGTTTTGTCATTAGTCAGCTGACCTATGAATCCATGATAAGGTGAACTATTCATACATGTTATGCAATGTGGGTGTGATTGTTTAGCTTTGTATTTTTGGAAGCAGAAGACAGAATTTTAATAAGAAGCAAAAATTAGTGAATATGTATCTGTGTTTTATCAATAATGTAAAACAGCATACCAAAAATCAGGCTTGTATGTTTGCTGATCTTAAACAATACTTGAAATAAAAAATGCAGTAATAATTTCAAGCATTTTGTCCAAAAAATTTGTTATTTAATGTTAGATGGTTAATCCTGCATGGTAAGGGATATGGCAGTTTTGGATGCAGAAAAACTGCGAAAGTGGTTAAGGAACCAGACATGGGTCTGGAGGGTTCCAAATTGAGACGCCACCAGGTATCAAGTATCAATGGGGTCCACTGAGCATGGCACCGCACCCACACACTCAAAGCTGCCCACTGTTCTGGGGTTGAATGGGTTAAATGCACACTTTGGTAGTTCGCAGTTGTGTACATCACAATGTTCTTTCCTTCCTTCTTTCTTTCCTTCCTTCCTTCCCCATTTTATTAGCGTGGATATTTAAATTTCTATCCATCAACATTATAAACGGCAACTACATTTCATGAAGAAATGTAGTATGTCATCCTGACTTATGTATAGAAATAACTGACCAGAGAGCCCAACAATCCATTGTTCATATCAACATGTAAAACAAACTGCACATGAACTGTGCACACGTAGTTACAGCGAGGTTTATTTAACTATAGTTTTATGATATTTATTTTTCTTTTTACAAATGTTCACATATTGCAGCTAACTTAATTAACAAAAACCCAAAATCATATCTTAAAATACACCTTAACAACTGCCTGCAGCTATTATCAGCATCGGGGCTAACATGACAGCATCCTAACTAAGTTAAACGAATAACTAAAGCTTATACATAGCCATATATTTAATAGTCACCGTACAAAGTAAGAAAATGTGAAAGATATGTTGAGCACAGTTTATTAAAACCCTTCAAAACATTGAGTTTACTTAGACGTGTCCCAGCGTGTAACCTCACCTGCCCATTTGCCAAGTTTCATAGGAGATACGACCTGTCCGTTTCCCAGGACCCAGACTCTGAAGCTGGCCAGAAGCCGGTATACGGAGCACACAGAGAACCAGGCCGCGGTGACAACACCGAGGCAGAGCAGCGGCGTCTCCAAGGCCCTAAACACTTCTACTCCGGACGACATTCCTGCAGTACAGACACTAACACGTCTGGGCAACGACGAAAGTCAGTACAGCGATTAGCGAACATGCGAACGCATGAAATAATGGACAGAGAGGGATTTCAGGATATCCGCATTAAGGCTTTGCTGATATTATTGGTCGGATTTCTTCTTCGCGTTATAAATAAAAGATAAGACAAAGTTATACTGACATCTACCGGTAGAAAAACGTAATTTCTCCATATAAGCGAAATAGTCACACAAAACCACGGTTCTTTGGGAATTCTTTTCTAGACGCTATGCATCGTGTCTGCGTTGCTGTATATATGTCCCAGATTATAAAAAAACTATTAATTGTATATTTTTAATATTTTGTTCTCGTGTAAATAAAAGTTTTACAAAATCTGCAATGTGTTCTGCAGTGACATGGCATATACTGTACGTCGTGTTGGAGGGCTGTGCTTTAAGCCTTTAGTTGAGTATTTTTCATCAAAAATTGTGCATCTATATTTGTATTAATTTTAAAGGTATAAACCTTATTCATTCACTTTAATTCGTGTGTAATAATACAATAATTAAAACTGATAGTTATATTGGAATAATTGTTTTTTACAACACTCAAACAACACCTCACCAGGTGAAGAAAATCTGATATTCTGCAGAAATCATATATTTACTACACTGGTTTGAACTGAAAGAGAATGATTATAGTCTAATAAAAAAAGTGTCATGAGTTATACTTGGAAACACACATTATTGTCCACTCTGTATCTGTGGACGGATCATAAAGCCTTTAAACAATATACACTGCCCGGTCTATTCATTATTGAAAATGTGTTATTATGCTGTGAAATATATTTCTCTGTCTAATTATATATTTTAGAAACACTGATGGAGTTTAAGATACGGTGTATAATACAATGACATTACAAATTCATTATAAATCCAACCTAACATGTGATATTTTAGGTCACAGTA
>JAFBJS010000075.1:21087-31615 GCA_016785265.1 Paraplagusia blochii
GCTGGAAAGTTGCTGGAGCGTTGGCTAACCCAAATGGCATAACCAGATATTCAAAATGTCCTGTGGGTGTATTGAAACCAGTCTTCCACTCATCGCCCTCCCGAATTCTGACCAAATGATAAGCATTTCTGAGGTCCAACTTCGTGAACACCCTCGCCCCCTGAAGCAGTTCAAATGCCGTTGACATGAGGGGCAATGGGTAACGATTCTTGAGTGTGATCTTATTAAGAGGGCTATAGTCAATGCACGGACATAAACTTCCATCTTTTTTGTTGACAAAAAAAAACCCGGCCCCTGCTGGGGAGGACGACGGTCTGATGAGTCCCGCTTGTAAAGACTCGCTGATGTAAGTGTCCATGGCCAGACGTTCTGACTGAGATAAAGAATACAATCGACCTTTAGGAATGGTTGAGTTCGGGATAAGATCTATGGCGCAGTCATACGGTCTATGGGGAGGTAGTGATTTGGCCTTTACTTTGTTAAACACCTCCCCCAAGTGGTGATAACAAGGAGGTACCCCGGTGAGATCTGGGTTCGTGGAGGCTGTGATCTTAATTGGGCGTGATACTTCAGCGACTGCTACTGTGTGACAACCAACTGCCTGATTAGTTTTATGACCGTAATCTTGACGCCATAATTCTATCTCCCCTGAAACCCAATTGATTACCGGATTATTCTTTTGTAACCACGGATATCCTAACACCACCGACTGTATAGGTGAATCAAATACACAAAAGAAAATTTCTTCCCAATGTTCTCCGATTAACACCTTCACTGCTTCAGTGCAATGTGTAATTCTGAACAATTCAACGCCATTTAATGCACGTGCCTTCACAGGGATAGTGAGCGGAGTTAACCTTAGCCCAAGCTCCTGAGCAATTGCCGAATTCAATAAATTCTCATCCGCCCCGGAGTCGATCAACGCCCCACAGGATTGAGAACGATTACCACAACATAAGTTGACTTGAATTAATGAGCGTCCTGGGAAGTCTGTGAGTCTCTGAACACTCGGTCGAGTGTTGATGAGAGTCTTCGAAATGCCTACCGGGCAAGAGGATCGACGATGTCCCGTCTGCCCGCAGTAAAAGCAACGCCCTTCTCGTTGACGGCGCCATCGCTCTTCCTGGGGAATTCTGGCTCTGCCCAGCTGCATGGGTTCCTCGACGGACGACGTTGACTCCAGGGTGCTCCGCTGATAATATGGAGAAGGCCCCGGTATGACTCGCGAAACCGACGGCGATCTCCAGTGACAACTATAGTTGGAGCTCTCCTGACGCCGCTCCTTATCTCTCTCTCGAAGACGGAAATCCAAACAAATAGCCAGCTCCACCAACGAGTCCAAATCTGGAGAGCTACCCAGAGGAGCCAGAGCATCCTTAATGGAAGACGTCAGTCCTCTCCGGAAGGCGTGTCGCAGAGCCGAATCGTTCCAGTCTAACCCCGCAGCTATTCCTCTGAATTTGGTGGCGTATTCCGCCACGGTATCCGACCCCTGGCGTAACGTGTCAAGGAACCGGGCCGCCTCTTTTGCCGGGAGAGCGTGATCAAAAACCTTCCTGAGAGCGCCCAGCAGAACCTCCGACGAAAAACAATTGGGTGAGTCTCGATCCATTTCCTCTGTGGCCCAAGCCGACGCTCGACCGGTAAGGTGAGAAACAATGAACGCCACTTTAATGTCCTCTGAACAATAAATATGAGGGAGGAGTTTAAAATGCATCCGGCACTGCTGAATGAATGGCCGACAGTTTTTAGATTCTCCCGAGAATTTATCTGGAGGGGCGAGTTGTGGTGGAAGCCCTCCTGGCGGAGCGGAGCGTGATCTTAATGGGATGGTGGAGGATTCCTCTGCCAATAAGGAGAATGTGCCTTGGGAGGTCGTGGCGCTGGTTCCGACCTTAAGGTGAGTAACTACTGTTTGTAATGTCTGTGTGAGTTGCTGCACCTGTCCCGCCATGGTGTCCTGGTCAGCCTGGCGCTGAAGCAGAAGTTGCTGAACGGCTTGAGTCAAACTGGTAAGATTCTGCTCCTGGTCATGAAGGCGCTGTTCTTGATTACCGATGGCGGTCATAATCGTGTTTGTCTCGGCTGGATCCATTATTTGGTCAGTGCGTTCTGTTAGGGAACGACTCAAGGCGTGGATCCACATGCTCGAGACAGTCTTTTAGTTGCAAAAACAAAAGGAATTTATTCTTTCTTGTTCACAAATCTTGTTAAACAAAAGAAAGTAACAAAAGGCGCTCACACATATGGTGGAGGGAGAAAAACAAAGTGAAACCAAACAGGAACAAGAACCCTCACCAAAATAAAACCGGAAGTGAATAGAACCTACAGATAATGAACAAATGTCTAACACAGACGACGCTTCGTAACACCTTCTCGCCAGCCTGGAACTCTCGGAGTCGGGCGCCTTTATTGTAGGTACGGGCTTGGACTGCCTGAGCTTTCTCCATATGTTCCCGTACAGCTGGCCAGACCTTCTTGGCTCTCTCCTGTAGCCGCTCCACATGCCGATCACACTGCGGTGTGGTGATGGCTGACTCTCCCAGACTTCCTTAGCCAGGTCTAGGAGTCCATGGGGGCTCCGGCCGTATAGTAGCTCAAACGGGGAGTATCCCATGGAAGCTTGGGGAACCTCTCTTATGGCAAAGAGCACATAGGGGATGAGCTGGTCCCAGTCCTTGCCATCCACCTCCACCAGCTTCTTCAACATCCTTTTCAGTGTGTCATTAAACTTCTCCACCAAGCCATCCGTTTGTGGATGATAGACAGAGGTCCGTTATCACGAAATAACGTGATACTATCACAAAATAACGTATCACGTTATAACGTGATAGTATCACGAAATAACGTAACACGTATCACGTTATAACGTGATAGTATCACGAAATAACGCAAAACTTATCACGTTATAACGTGATAGTATCACGAAATAACGTAAAAGGTATCACGTTATAACGTATCACGTTATAACGTGATACTGAGCCAATTTTTTTTCTAAGTGTGGCGGCAATACGCTTCCGTAAATTTTGGCTAATTTTGACTTTAAGGTTTTTTCTGATGATTATTATTGGAAAAAGTGTAAATGTCCTGTGAATTTAACCAATACATTAGAAATGAATGTCTGAGGCTGTCATAAATACTACACTAACCACAGCAAAGTGTGTGTTACAACAAACTAATATGTTATATTGCATTGTGTATAATGATGTGTGTTGTGCTTACTGATTTCATTAGCTTACCAGGCATCTATGGAGCAGTGCAACCTGGGCCAATGGCTCAATGACAACTGCCGCCCCAAGTGCACTCTTTGCCGGCTTAAAGCAGTGACAAGCAGCAATTTTGGCCAATCTCAATCTAATGAATCTTTAAAACCTTAATATTTTTGAGTTAAGTTTTTCCCATATGTGCGTAAATTACCCTTTTAGCTTTTTTATCATTTTTTGCAATTTTTAAAGTATTGTTAAAAAAAGTAACATTGTCGTTAAAAATAAATGTTATAAATAAAAGCATGACAAAACAAGACAAGCATGATTTGGACAAAAAAATCAGCCAATGGATAAATCTACGTTTCTGTCTTATATATTCTGCCAGGTGTCAAAATGTGCTTCTTAGAGATATGATAAACTTTGGCTGATTTTGACTTTAAAGGTTTTATCTGATATTTTTTTTTTGGAAAAGGTTTCAACCTCCAGTGATCATAACCAGTATATCAGAAATAAATGTCTGAGACCATCAAAAACACTACACTAACCACAGCACAGTGTGTCTTACCACAAACTAATATTATGTCTGTGTGTATAATGATGTGCGCTGTGCTTACTGAATTTTTTTACTTATCGGGCATCAATAACTCTATGGAGCAGTGCAGCCGGAACCAACGCCTCAATGAAAACTGCCACCCTAAGAGCACTCTTTGCCAGTGTCCTGCCGAGGTACGTCCCCCCATCAGAATTTGCCCCCCCCCTAAGTTTCTAAGCTCTGCTACGCTACAATTCCTCTCAGACTTCGTCTAATTTATGAAAAAATAAAAGTACAAGAGTTCTTATATTTATATTTCTGAGGTAGATTCACCTTCGAGGCTCTGCGAAGCAGCACTTTGGTCTTTTTTCCGCCGTTCCTTTTGTATATGTTTGGGCGTCTTGCTGCACGCTAACATTTTATAGTGTAAAGCACCATCCAATCTCTTCTCAGGATGCTTCAGGTTTTCAACCAAGAATGTGTATTCCGTTGATGCAAATGTACATTAAGATGGTCACTCACTAATCATTTATGTATTTTACACTTTACGAATGTGTCAAAAATAATAATAAAATTATATAAATATTATTCTACCTGCTTCTTTCTTCAACCATAAAGTGTATCCCTATCCAATACAGTTCCAGGGCGTCAGATTGTCACCATTTTTGCTGTGAATACTATTAGTAATATACCTGATAACTCCTGCAAATTTGGAGAAGATCCCTCTACGCAATCTGGAGTTACCAGGGGGGACAGATTATGGCAACACACCTGCCAGAATTTGCCCCCCAGCCATAACATGATAGTGCTTTGTCCTAGCATCACCATTTTTGCTGTTGTTTGCTATTGGTAATATACTTGATAACTCCTGCAAATTTGGTAAAGATCCCTCCACGCAATCTGGAGTTACCGGGGTGGGGGGGCAGATTATGGCAACACAGCTGTCAGAATATGATGTTGACAAATTCTCTTTTTTCCTAATGCAAAATGACAGCCAAACGCATCTGCATATAGAAAATAGGTTTCATTAGATAACAACCAGGTTCAGCGAGATACTCATAATACTGGAAGTCAATTATTATATCTACAACAATTTCAAATTATTTCATATGAACTGTACTCTGCATGAGATGCAGATGCTTTTGTAGTGACAAGGATAGTGACAATCCTCCTCAGTATTATGAGTATCTCGCTGAACCTGGTTGTTATCTAATGAAACCTATTTTCTATATGCAGATGCGTTTGGCTGTCATTTTGCATTAGGAAAAAAAGTGAATTTGTCAACATCATATTCTGGCAGCTGTGTTGCCATAATCTGTATTGGACAGGGATACACTTTATGGTTGAAGAAAGAAGCAGGTAGAATACATAATTTTATTTTATATAATTTTATTATTATTTCTGACACATTCATAAAGTGTAAATACATAAATGATTAGTGAGTGACCATCTTAATGTACATTTCCATCAACGGAATACACATCCTAGGTTGAAAACCTGAAGCATTCTGAGAAGAGATTGGTTTGGTACTTTACACTATAAAAAGTTAGCGTACAGCGAGACGCCCAAACATAGACAAAAGGAACAGCGGATAAACGACCAAAGTGCTTTTTCCCAGAGCCTCGAAGGTGAATCTACCTTAGAAATATACATATAAGAACTCTTGTACTTTTTATTTTTTCATAAATTAGACGAAGTCTGAGGGGAATTGTAGTGTAGCAGAGCTTAGAAACAAAGACAAAAACAAAGCTTGGTGCATAAACTCTGCTACTACAGAGAGACACTATTCACCCAACGTTGAGTTTTTAATGGCTAAATGCAGACCTTGTTATCTCCCAAGAGAGGTCACTTGCATCATACTGACTGCAGTGTACCCCGCCCCCCCGGATACTAATGCTAAGCTAGCAATGGATTGATTGATTGATTGATTGATTGATTGATTGATTGATTGATTGATTGATTGATTGATTGATTGATTGATTGATTGATTGATTGATTGATTGATTGATTGATGCCTTTGGATGAACTTCATGCAGCCATTAGCAATTACCAGACCAAACACCCTGAGGCTGCCTTTGTTGTCGCTGGAGACTTCAACCACTCCAACCTGAAGACTGTCCTCCCCAAATTCCACCAACACGTCTCCTGTCACACCAGAGGGGACAAGACCTTGGACCATTTACAGTATACTCCAACATGGCTGATGCATATAAAACAACGCCCCTACCCCACATCGGGCAATCAGACCATCTCTCCCTTTTTCTCACACCACAGTACTCACCACTCATCCAACGTGTGAAACCCACCGTGAGGACAATAAAGGTATGGCCAGAGGGGACAGACGCCATACTCCAGGACCAGTTTAAAAACACAGACTGCGACATCCACACAGACCTGAACACATCTCCACCACCATAAATGGAACCACCACCCAGAAACTAATCACTATGTATCCCAAGCAGAAACCCTGGATGAACCGTGATGTCTGTCTCCTGCTGAAGGCCCGTGACGCTGCCTTTAGGTCAGGGGACACACACGCCTTCTGTACAGCCAGGGCTGAGCTGAGGAGAGGAATCAAAGAAGCCAAATGCCACTACAAAGGGAAAGTAGAGGAACACTTCCACAACTCTAACCCCCGGCGTCTGTGACAAGGGCTGCAAATCATGACAGATTACAGGACCAGTAACCCATCCCCCACCTCTTCTGATGTCTCCTTCCTCAACGATCTCAACAACTTCTATGCACATTTTGGAGGACAACCCAACAACTGCAACCAAGGCAGATGTGACCCCGGATCATCCACCTCTAACTCTTTCCCCCACCAAAGTTGAAGAGGTGCTGAGCAGGATTATAGTCCACAAGCATGCTCTGGGGAATTGGCTGGAGTGCTGACAGACATATTCAACTTGTCTCTAGCCCGTGCTGCGGTACCAACCTGCTTCAAGTCCACCTCCATTGTGCCAGTACCCAAAAATTCCAATCCATCAGACCTCAATGACTACCGCCCGGTGGCCCTCACCCCCATCATAACAAGGTATTTCGAACGGCTGATCCTAACATTGCATACAGACAGAATAGGAGCACAGAGGATGCACAGCGCTCCACTCTGTCCTCTCACACTTGGACAATAAAAACACCTACACCAGAATGCTATTCATTGATTTCAGCTCGGCTTTTAACACAGTCATCCCCTCTCACTGAGAGGGGATGACTGTGTTAAAAGCTGACCTAGAGATCAGTCCGCTCATATGCAATTGGTTATTAGGCTTCCTGAACAACCGGCCTCAACAGGTCTGACTGGCTAATCAATGCTCATCCACCATCACAATAAACACCGGTGTACCACAAGGCTGCATGTTGAGTCCACTACTCCCTCCTCACCCAGGACTGCAGACCAGTTAATGACTACAACACCATCATCAAGTTCGCGGACGACACCACAGTGATTGGTCTCATCACAGACAATTATGAGACTGCTTCAGATCCGCCTGGCTGAGTGGTGCGACAACATCAACCTGCACCTCAACACAGGGAAAACAAAAGAAATCATTGTGGATTACAGGAGGAATGCTGCTCCGCATACACCCATTCACATCAAGGGGATGGCAGTGGTACGTGTGAAAAGCTTCAAGTTCCTGGGAGTCTACATCTCCGAGGACCTCTCCTGGACAACCAATTGCTCCAAACTCATCAAGAAGGCACACCAGCGTCTCTTCTTCCTGAGGACTCTGAGGAAGAACAACCTGTCTTCAGACATCCTGGTGAACTTTTATCGCTGCACTAATGAGAGCATCGTGACCATCTGCATCACAGTATGGTACGGAAAAACAGTAGAAGCTGAAGATTTATGCATTTCTACACTAATTTAAAGCAATTAAGGCAGTATTTTCCTGAAATTAATATTATGAAAATATCAAAAAGAATCAAAAACATTCAATGAAACATTCAACTGCACTGAATACTCACATTTTCACATCCTGAAGAGCCAGAATTCAGGATGAATTCAATTAAATTCAGAATTGAATTCCAATGTCATGTATCATATTTAATTCAAAGTTGAAAGTACAGAAGGCACAGGGTTCAATTCAAAGTTTTTTTTTCCTTTTTGCAGCCAGCTCTGTCAATCTCTGGATTGCTGGTGGGCCTTTCTGGCATCTTGTTCTCTCTGTTTCAGACTGTGTCTTGCCTGCACACTGGAGCCGGCCTTGGCTGATGCATTGACTTTCTGCAGCCTTTCGGTCTTTGCAGCTGCTGCTGTGGCCCACTCCTCCTTCTGCACCCTAGCAGCACCTCTCATGTTGACGCAGAGATTTTTGTCCACAGGAATGTGAAAGATGTCTTTTTTCTTGCATGGGCTTCAAGAGAGATCTTGTCGGCCTCCTCTTGTGACATGAAACTTTTCGTGCTGTTCCTCAGTGTCTTTAGGTACCTAACTGTAAGATGGTGGCCACTTGCAGCAGGATCAACTGCAGACACTGACCTCAGGAAGTCGTTGTTCAGTGGCAGTCGCTTCTGGAGATGTTGGGCACACTGGATGTAAGCTGTGGATACCTTGTCCAGGAAGGTCTGTATAACAGTAGAACTGGTTTCCTTTTCCATCATCTCTTCACCTTTTGGACCTTGTCCACAATTCTGCCCTGATGTGCCTTGTCGTCTTGCATCATGTTTTTCACAGAGAAGCTCTCCCAAATTTCCGAGATCCTTTCTTTGACAATAGAAGACACTCCACGCTTCTTCGTAATGTCGTGGACTGGAAACCTGTACAGGGCCTGGTCTTCTTTGATCATGAAACCATTATACAGGACACAAAAGGCACCAATCATGACGATGTTTGGCGCTGTGGCATCATAACACGAAAGCCACCTGTGAGACAGGAATCTCTGGGGACATGTGTATGGGATTCCAAGTATTTCACAGATCTCTCTGCCAAAAACCTAACATCATTGATGAGGTCTGTTGCCAGGCATTCCACCCATCCATCAAATGGCCCGCAAAACCTCTTGCAGCCGTTGTGAATGTGGTGGCAGGAGTCTCCATCGATGTTCAAGAGGTCAGGTGCCTTGTCTCTCCTGATCTTCACCTCAAGACCATTCTTCGAACCTTGCATCACAGAACAGGAATCCATGAGGATAGAGACAAGGTTGGTCCATGGGACGTTATTGTCAGTGAAAAACTTTTGTTTTGCTGCATAAACACTGGCAGTGTCCACCTTGTTCAGCTCAAGAGACTTAAGATGTTCGACCACAATCTGACCTTGTCTTGTTAAAACATAGCGGACTAAGATGGTTAATATCCTTTTGTCAGCATTGCTAGTACTTTCGTCAATATTCAGAAAAAAAGGTCCATGAAGATTTGTAATGCTCTCATCTGTGAAAGTCTTGGCCAGTCCATGTGTCATCTTGTATGTTGTCTGCGCTAGACAGAGAGACAGACAGAGAAAGCCCTTGCACCAATAAACAAAAAAATGAAAAGATTTACTAAGTCCCGACACCAATAATTGATACAATAAATTTGTCTTTTGTCTAAAAAATACTTACTTCTTGTATCTGAAACATGACAAATGCAAGTATGAATGTATGTATACATTTCTGTTGTATTTCAAATAGGAAATATAATGAATAGATAAATAGGTATTAACCGGTTGTATATTGATTAAAAAATTAAAAAGTCTAAACAAATATCAAGACCTGACATAGTCAATTTCAATAATGTTTAACTGCTACCAGTAATCAAAAATGTTTGTATGACAATTGCCGTGATGATTGCTATGACAATTGGTGAATAAAATTATTCCAAGTAGCAACATAGTATAATAGAAAGATGATGTGAACAATCTTTCAATATTTCAAGTCTAAAAATAGATCACCAGAAAAAAAATTATGATGACAATTAACATATTTGTAGTTCATATTTATATGCTTATAATATTTTCAGCTAAATATGAAGCTTTAATTTTACCATGTCGAGTTGAAAATTTCAACATCAATACAGTATGCTAATTGTACCCTACTTCAGATGCGTTGGCCTTGTATATCCTATTTGATAAACAAACATCGGCAAAAATAAATCCATTGAATAAATAGTAAGTAGACCTAGCTCTGAATGAACCTGTCTGTCAGCTACAGGGGTGAGTGGTTGCAACTACAGGCTCCGTGGAGCGCGAGGTCTAGTTGGACCTGCGAAGGTTCCCCAGTGTGTCATGTCAACATGGTTAGAAAAACTTGCAGATGACGGTATGGCAAAAGCAGATCTCAAAGAATAGTTACTCAGATTAAGTCCTAGGTTATTTTTAATGTTTTTTCACTTTAGATACGTGATCTATTAGTGCCACACGACCACGAGAACCGTAATTTATCACATCACTGCAGTAAACACAAATGCTTTCCTGGGCAAGTTGCACTTTTTCAGAACCTGGCCAAGAGCCTCGCTTATTTCCTTGCTTTTCTTTCTAATTTTCACTGTCACAATTTCTGACAATGATGCCTCCTGGTCACACGCCAAAAGCTCATATTTTCTGCGGAAAAATATTCCAAAGTCTTCAATCGCACAGGTCGTTGTCACATGCCAATCATGAATAATGAAACATGCATTGTCATTGGTGGATTCTAGTGATGGGTCGATGAGGCCTCGTGAAGCGTTTCGACACATTGCAACACTGTATCAATACTGTGTTGAAACTGTGTCACTGAATACTGACACCTGCTGGACCTTATAAATCCCTGCAGGCAACCTTGTTGACAGACTCAACTGACACTCCTACGACGACCTAGTACAATAATGTATTTTGTCA
>JAFBJS010000075.1:41409-61797 GCA_016785265.1 Paraplagusia blochii
GGAGCAATTTCTTCCAGCTGGCACAAGGTGGAGATTGGCATCATCACGGGGTGTACCATCTCTGTGACGCTATTCTCACTGGCCATGAATATGCTCACCAAATCTGCTGAGCCAGAGTGTAGAGGGCCCCTGATGAGCTCTAGACAACAACAGCCACCCATAACGGCATTTATGGATGACCTGACAGTCACCACAGAATCAGTTCCTGGTTGTCGGTGGATTCTGAAGGGGCTGGAGAAGATGATGGTGTGGGCCCGAATGAGCTTCAAACCAGCCAAATTTCGGTCGATGGTGCTCAAGAAAGGGAAGGTAGAAGACAAGTTCCGCTTCAACATTGCAGGGGCAGCCATCCCTACAATCTTAGAGAGGCCAGTCAAAAGTCTGGGCAAGATGTTTGACAGCTCTCTCAAAGATGCAGCATCCATCCAGACAGCTTGTGGCGAGTTGGATGTTTGGTTGAAGTCTGTGGACAAGTCTGGTCTACCTTGTCCACAGTTTAAGGCTTGGGTCTACCAGCACGGCATCCTCCCCAGGATCCTGTGGCCGCTTCTCGTCTATGCCGTCCCACTCTCCACAGTAGAAACCCTGGAGAGGAAAGTCAGCAGCCACCTCCGGAGATGGCTGGGGTTACCAAAGAGCCTTAGCAGTATTGCTCTTTATGGGCGCAGCAACAAACTGCAGCTGCCCTTCAAGTCATTGGAGGAGGAGTTCAAGGTAACCAAAGCCAGAGAGGTGGTGCTGTACAGGGATTCCTGCGATCCAAAGGTGGCTAATGCTGGATTCTAGGTAAGGACGGGCAGAAAGTGGAAGGCAGACGAGGCGGTACAAATAGCTGAAGCGAGGCTGCGCCATAGGACTCTGGTGGGAGTCGTTACACAGGGCCGAGCTGGCCTAGGTTCCTTCCCAACCCCACCAATGAACACCAGGGGGAAGGAGAGGAGGCGCCTGGTCCAAGAGGAGGTGAGAGCGGCTGTGGAGGAAGCGCGATCTTGCAAGGTGGTGGGCATGAGACAGCAGGGAGCCTGGACAAGATGGAAAAGTGCGCTTGAGAGGAAAGTTACCTGGACTGAGATCTGGAAAGCTGAACCTCATCGCATTAAATTTCTTGTCCAGGCAGTGTACGATGTACTGCCCAGTCCATCAAACCTGCATAGTTGGGGCTTAGCAGAGTCGCCAGCTTGCCCATTGTGCTCCAAGAGGGGCACCTTAGAACACGTCCTAAGCTGCTGCACCACAGCATTAGGAGAAGGGCGCTACCGATGGAGGCACGACCAAGTCCTGAAGACCATTGCTGAGGCACAGGGTTGGTTAGGGCAAAGCAGCTCCGCCCTGCCAAAAACCACATTGGCTTTGTCAGGGCTGGGGAGCAGGCGGCTCCAGCTAAAAGAGCACTTGCAGGCACCCTGCTTTCTGCTAGAGACTGGCAGCTGCAAGTTGACCTGGAAAAACAGCTCAAGTTTCCGGGTCATATCGAAACCACCACCCTCCGTCCTGACATTGTCCTCGTATCAGAGGACACCAAGCAAGTGGTGATGCTGGAGTTGACCGTCCCGTGGGAAGACCGCCTGGAAGAGGCTTTTGAGAGGAAGCTCTCTAAGTACTCGGGACTGGTGAACGAGTGCCAGCAAGCAGGATGGAGGGCAAAATGCCTTCCAGTGGAAGTGGGCTGCAGGGGCTTTGCAGCCCGGTCCTATGCCAGCGCTCTGGGAAATCTGGGCATCATCGGACAACACAGGAGGAGAGCCATCCGCAACACCACCGAAGCGGCAGAGAGGGCCTCAAGATGGCTGTGGCTCAAGAGAGGAGAGCCATGGAGTCATGGTAGCTAGCATGCCAACTGGACACAAGCCGGGGTCTTATCAGCCCTGGCTGGGTCACCTGGAGGAGGGTGTATGATGTTGAAAGACCCGAAACACCCGACGATTCCAGGAACATCACTGAAGATGTGTCCATGTGCATCAGTAGATGTATTTACGCAGCGTGTAATTCTATAATTTAATCGAGGCAACAAAACATTAATATTGTAATGGAAATTAAACTTGACGTGGTGTGGTCACGTGGTGTATCATTGTCTCCAGGATAAGCTGCAGGGAAAATAAACATTTATTCAGTAATGTTCTCAATACGTGCTCATAGTGCTCAGTTATTTAATGATACTGAGAGCCTATGTTGCCTTTATATTTGTTTATAATAATAATAATAATAATAATAACGAAGGCACCTTTCCAGATGCTCAAGGTCCCCTTACAATATAAGAACAAATACAATAATAAAACAGAGAAATACACAATAATATCATAAAAACAATATTATATAAACTATATTACAAAAAATTTGATTCATGGGGGGTAGGCAGGTTTAAATAGGTCAGTTTTCAAATGGGATTTAAAATGGTGTAATGAGTCCAAGTTGCTTAGGTGTGGTGGATGAGAGTTCCAGAGGCTTGGGGCAGAGCGGCTGGATATGCTTCACCCCATGGTGCTGAGACTGGCAGGTGGGACAGACAGGTAATAAAGGTAAATGGAGGAAGATGATCGGAGGGAGGGGGAGGGAGTGCAAACATGGAGGAGGTCAGACAGGTATGGGGGTTGAGACTGGGAATGGCCTTGAAGGAAAACAGGAGGATTTTGTATTGAACACGGAACTCAACCGGAAGCCAGTGGAGCTGTTGGAGGACAGGGGTGATGTGGTGAACAGAGGGGGTGTGAGTGATGATGTAGGCAGCTGAATTCTAGACAAGCTGAAGTTTACGGAGTAGTTTATATAAGGCAGTATGGTTTCTGTTTATATTAGGCTGATGTATGCAAAAAATGTTATACCAATGTGCTTATGCTCCAACTGACACTAAGGCATATCATCATTTATAATTAATGAACATCATTTTTAATTGTGTTCTGCATGATCTGTTTTGGCCTTGAAAAACAATAAGTTCTCCTGTGAACCTAACTGTCTCCACAAAAGCCGGAGGGGAGTTTTCAGAACTAGCTCAAACTCACCAAGAAAAGTAAATGAATGATGTAAGTTTGAAAGACACCTGCTATAAAATCAAAAACATCTGTAGGATGGAACCTCTTGACTGTAATGTAAGCAAAGCTGTATAAAACCGTAATACAATATGACAATAAGTCAATCATAGCTCCTGGTACTGAGACCTGAGTCATCGGCAGGCTGCTAGGTATAGCCCTGATCTCCCTAGCTTGGCAACTAGGGGTGTGCACATTAATTGTTTTGGATTGGTTGTCGTTCCGTGACCTACACGATCCAAGTGTACCGGTCCAAAAATCCCAGATCGATCGCATATGCATTAAAATGGTCCGATGGTTCGGATTTTTTGATTGGTTTCCCGCTCCATGGCACCACCCATAAGTTGACGTTAGACATAGACACAACATTGGCTGCTTCCTCCCACTAGAACGGCAAGCACATAGACACACATATGCATCTATTCACACATGTGTATAGAGGTTGTGTCACTTGGGGTGTGTAAACTGTAACGACAGCTGGGTGGGTATTACTCTGATCTTGGCAATATGGCAGACAACACAGACCAAATTTACAGCATTTCTCATTTAAAATCGTAGGTTTGGACCTCATTTGGAAAGATGGATAAAAGCAACGCCATTTGTGGACTAGCTCTAGAGCGACAACTGATTGCACAAGAGGTCCAATAAACCTTAGCAGTGACCTAGAGAGACGGCAGAGTGGTACTGATGACGATGATGCTTACACGGACAAAATAAAAAACAAAACGTTTCCAACCGCACTTCATCAATAACTCGGCAAAGACCAAGGCGATAACGGAATCTATCGCTTGTAATATTGCAAAACAATGTCCTCTGTGACAATTTGGTTACAGGAGCGCAGCTACAGCTAACTTTTATAAAACTGAAGCCATGTATTTTACTAAAATAAGTAGAGTGTCAACTGATCCTGATATACTTGTTAATGGAGATAAAATACAAATTGTCAATCAGTAGAAATGTCCTGGGTAAATAATAGATCTAGAGCTCTCTCCTTTAAAGTCCATATTGACAATTTTTTGTAAAAAGACAAAATCAAAATAAATCTGTTCAAATGTTCATGCAATTCAAGGAGAAGATGTCAGATCAAATCTTAATCGTATAAAAAGTGTTGTTGTGTTTATGAAATTGCATTTTCCTCTTTTAAAAAAACTAAATTGAAACAAAAAAGGGGCAGTTGTATAGTCTTGTTGAAAGCTGAGTTGCAAATTTTTATTGAAGATTATAAAAAAACAATCAAACTGAACCAAACTGGATCAATTGCTTCATATGTTTTTATGAATCGTTCCTTAATCCTAAATCGTAGCCTGTGACTCGGGAGATGAATGGGATTGTAAAAGAGTAATTTAATGGGAAAGTAAAAGAGTATCTCATATACTCCTATCTTTCACATTTTATCATTTTTGTTTATCATTTTTACTTTATTATACAAACCTTTATACTTTGTTTTTAATGCACTTTTCACCATTACTTTATGTTTCTTTATTCAATCAATCAATCAATCAATCAATTTTTATTTATATAGCCCACATTTACAAAACAAGTTTGTCACATAGGGCTTTACAGGGTTGGTAACATCCTCTGTCCTTAGACCCTCAGCCCGGGTAAGGAAAAACTACCGAGGAAAAAACCCTTTTAACAGGGAAAAAAAAATTGTAGAAACCTTAGGGAGAACCACAGGAGAGGGATCCACTCCCTGGACAGACAGACAGTGCAATGGATGTTACCAGAGCATAAAAATACAATAAAATATAACAAATACAAAAGATAATAACAAATACAAAAGATACAACAAATTAGTCAAAATTTTTAAATGTAGTCTTCCAATAGCCGTTATGTCAGTAGGTGTATATCCAGTCATCCAACTGCTTATTAATGATTCATTGTTTGGTTTTTAATCACGTTTACCTTTTTGATCATTTTAAACATTTTGCTGACATTTCGTATATTGTTTGTAACTTTTTACCATTAACCATTTAACTCAACTCAACTTAACTATATTTATTTAGAGTGCCAAATCATAGCAACAGCTATCTCAGGGCACTTTACACACAGTTACATACATACACAGAAAAATATACAAATTAGACATTGACCCCCTGCCCTTATAGACCCTTACACCGGCTGAGGAACAACTCCCAAAAATCCAGGAAGGAAAAAAAAGGAAGGAACCTCAGGGTGATCGACAGCGGAGGGAACCCTCACCCAGGACGGACAGGCGGGCAGGCACAACATTGGCAGCGTAACAACAGCTAATTATACATTATAAATTAAGAATTAAAAATTAAAACGTAAAAATAAAAAATTATCAAGATCCAATTATAAGTCATAATAAATTAAAATTATGAGGTCCATTTTTAAATTCCTCTGCTCCGGGTCTGGTCCTAGAGAACCCTTGATTGTAGGTTGGTGGTGAGTTGGTATGTGTCCATTTAACAATAAACGACGAATTCTGACGACTTTGTCTGTGGTTTGGAGAGAAGGGAAACCTATATGACCTATCACATAATTCCAGGGCCTGTTATTGTGTTTTTGATGCTGGCCATGGTATTTTGACCAATCAACACTACTAGGTACAAGAAAAGTGTACATTGTCCCATGGTTCTGTTTCAGGAACTACTTATGGACCTCCAACCGCTGGCGGCAGTATTTTCTCTTCAGCTCATCTTAACTAGGGAAGTTCGATACATAGGTCCACCGATCAATATTGAGCCGATATGAGCATAATTTTTTTAACATCTGATTATATCGGTATTGGTTTCTTCACCGATAATATTAATCCAATGCTGCAAAGCCGCTGTCTAGGCAAATACACTGGACTTTCGCTAGACTTCTGCATGAGGAACTGAGTCTGCAGTACTGACACTCTGACCCGGCACGTGATTAAAGATGTAATTTAAAGAGACAGCTACAATGAGCAATGCTACAGTAAATGTCCGTGGTCTGGAGTTTTTTGTGGATAGAAAACTGTAATTCTTAATGACTGCAAGGAGCTGGTCATGTGAAGGTGGGGGGTAAGATTTTAACAATTTATCCCGAGACGCGCAGCGAAGTAAAGAAAAACAACACGAAATGTACTCAGTGGAACGACATCAACACAGCAGCAGCGGTAGCTGTCTCTCTCTCACTCTCTCTCTCAAAGACTCAGAGTTAAATACGGTAAAGAACAGACAAGATCAAAACAGTTAAATACGGTAAGGAACAGAGAAGAGCAAAAGAAATGAGAACTTCAATGAGTTCATCGTTCTGGAGAAACCAGCCGTTCTCTCCCGTTCACAACAGCGTTTTTACTAAACGTGTGGAGTTTCTGTAGCCGGGCTATGTCAGGACTAATTGTATTCAAAATAAGTATTTCTCTGACATTTGCCAGTGAAACGCCATTCTGTGTCTTCTCACATGTCACCAACGAGAAGAGTCGTTTACATTGTGACGATTCTGAAATGCTTTTTCCTTTCATTAAGGAGGGCTTTTTACTCTTATACTGCAGCTGTTTTTATTTGTGCCCATATATATTGCCTATTGTTGTGAGGGCTGAATGAGCGCGGTATATAATGCTAATCAATGTTTTTGGAAAGTTCTGTCTATTTCTGTCAATGTCTATTTCTTGTTTACACCAAATGCTGCAAAAAGAATCATAGGACTGTTTCAGACAAAATTGTAAAAATTAATGTGTAATTTTTTCACAACTTATATTGTAGTCGTGTGTTTATGTTGTACACAGTTATTTATAGAATAGTCTGGCATCACACTATTTCAGGGGAAATAAGCTGTCTATATCGGTATCAGTATTGGTTCATATCGGTATCGGTAATTAAGTGTTTGGGCAGCATCGGTTAATATCAGTATCGGAAAATGTTAAATCAAACATCCCTAATCTTAACCAATAATAGTAAGAAGGAACCCTACTATTCTCTTATTCTCTATTCTTAACTTTTAAATCCTGGGCATGCATTCCACCATTCATTCTCTTGGCGGCAGTGGTGGCCTATTGGATAAGGAAGTGGATCCCCCTACCACCGAGTTACTGCTGAGGTGCTGAGCATGGTATTGTCCACACACACTGCTCCCCGGGTGCTCAAAAGCTGTCCACTGCAACGTCATAATCAATTTGAAAAAATAAAGGAATTTAAACTTAATCTTAGCTTACTTAGTTTTACTTGATAGGCCATTATTTATTTAAGAACCTAATGTTCTATATTCAACTGCTGTCCATGGTATTTTAACCAATAAACACCAATTTAGTTGGGGGAAATTCTAAATGGTCCCACACTCTTATACGGCATGCCAATATCATATAAGAGTCTGTAGTCCTATTTGATAAAAGTGGACCCTCATCTCAATACCCATTTTAGGAACTCTTCGATGATTGTCTGGTATTTATAGGCTTTTAACCAATCAAAAATATTAGTTGGAAGGAAAGTGAAATTGTCGAAGACTCTTGCATCGAACACCAATACTTTATTTAGGACCTAGTATTCTGTTTCCAACTGCTGGCCATGTTATTCCAACCAATCAGCACTTTAGTTAAAAATAATGTGTTAATGGCCCCATATCTTTCCATTACAAAAAAACATTACCTTTTTTTGGACCAAACCAATCAACACTATTGGAAAGTAAGAAAATGTGAATGGTCCCATACTTTAGAAAAGGAGAGGTTTTGGAATGAGCTTTACTTTATACACCATCAGTTATTTTAGGATGTACAATCCTATTTCTCATTTAGTGAATGGTCCTGCTTTAATGTTATACATCATTATCTTTTTCTGGAACTACTATTCCAAATCTGACCACTGACTTCAGTATTTCAACACTATTAGTTGGAAGGAAAGTGCAAATGTTCCCAGATTCTCACATTACACACCATTACATGTTTCAGGCCCTTCAAAATGTTCCAGACACTTCAAAAACCTATTTGAAACTAATATTCTAATTTTGACGGCTGGCCAGGGTATCCACTAATCAGCACTATAGGTGCTTAGTTAGTTAGAAGGAAAGCGTAAATGGTTCCAGCCTCTTACTTCTAACACCATTAGCTACTACAGAATCAGCTATTAGGTTTTTATCTGTTGGGCTTGGTATTTTCACCGATCGACACCGATCCGCTGGAGTATATCAACCAATCAACTTGTTTGATTAGATTGTAAGTCATCTGGGTTTCTTGAAGACGTTTGATCTCCAGATGAGCTAAGTCTAGAGGTGTGAATGCCTCTAGACCTGAGACTGTACATTTAGCTCACCAGGAACAGGGTTTTAGGAGGAAAGTGCGAATTGCCCCAGACACCATTACCCTAAGAGAATTCTGTTTTTGGCTGCTGGCCTTGGTATTTTAACGAACCACACTATTAGTATGTAAATAAGTAAGAGTTAGAAAGTAAATACCACATTCTGAATCCACTATTCTACTTGACTCCTCTCTGTGTTATTACAACCAATTGACCCCTTTATACTGTTTTCACATTGGCACTTATTCGGTATTCGCTGCAACGCAAAACCAGTTTCGCTCCCCGTTTGCAATCACATTACAAACTAACGTGCATACGCTCCTCAACTAATGCGCATTAACTAATCCACCTCTAGTCGGGGGTTTCGATACCGAATTAACTAATACGGGCTTAAAGCAATAAAAACGAGTGCGTAAAATCTCATGCATGCTCAATACACAATATACCACAATACACCGCTATGTGTTGCTGCGTTATTAGGAACAGGATTACAAAAAACTTCCTCATATTTTCTCTCCGTATCTTCTTCATTCATTCTTTGTGTCTCCTCCTCAACACCTTCAGACGTCGCCTTGATCTTTCTTTAACCTGCGGATAAGTTATTATGGGATCGAATCCCGAATTACCTACTTCGGTATTCAATTCCAAATTGAATGAGAAAACATTGTTAGTTACTAGGAACATGCAAATGGATTCTTTACTCACACACAGCTACCCATGTCAATATCAAATAATTTGATCGTTATATCAACCAACCAACACTGTTATTGTAAAGAAAAGTGTCATAGGTGCCAGATTTTTACTTCACTCAACCTATTTTACCATAGTTTTCTACTGCTATTTCATTGATTCCCTTTCATAGTATGAAAACTCGACCGCATCACTTTTTTTTAGGAAAGCAACAAAACATCTTGTTGTTCTGTACATTTCAGTTCTTTTTTCAGTTCATATTCTTTTAAGTAAACAAATTAACACAAAGCAGAAATAAAATATGAAAATAACAATAATAAAATAGAATTAGAATATAATCCAAATACAATACACATTTTCTTCTTTTCCACTATTAATTGTTTCAATGCAAAATATTCTCAACAAATATCTCTTTTACATAAGAAAAAAATAACAGTAGTAAAATACAATCAACTCTAGAAGTCACCTTAAAGTGATTTGATAGACTGCATGAGAAGTTAAGTAGATGTTTATGTAACTTCTTAACATCTTGTAAGTTATCTAAGAGTTTGGGACCATTTAACGTTCTTACTAGCAAATAGTGTTAATGGTTGAAATACCATGACCAGGGGAAAAATAGAACAATAAGTCCTAAAATAGTTTATGAAGTGTAATGTTAGAGTCAGGGACTATTTAGAAACTGTGTGAGGCAGAGGATATGTGCAATTACTTTCAAGTGTCATTTTACGGACGACAATTTCATATATTTGTGTATGTTTTTTGTCATCTTTAAAAAAAGTGACAGTGTTTTGAAATGTTATAAAATCAAAAGGTCTACTTACGGTTCCTAAAGGCACCTACTAAAATCCAATATCACTGCATCCACAGATACAGTGAATGCATTGTTGCTGACAGCCTCAGTATCAGTCAGTGTTAGCATTAAGCACCTGAAACCAGAAGGGCTGTAGTAACTTTTCTTTGAAAAATAAAAAAAGAGCATGTTCACGATATGACTTTTCAACAGTAAATGTTGGTAGATGGTTGGTATTCTTTGTTGGTGCCTATTTAATATATAATATATATATATAAAAAATTAGTAAATTTATATGTAAATGACACATTAGTTAAAAGCGAATGCAAAAGCCATCAGCAAAATATCTCAGTATTTTTCGAAAGAATTTAGTATAAATGCATGAATATAAAATGTAAATTTGGTTTTACTAAAAAGGATTAGAGTTATTATTAAAATAATAGAGAAAAATTGAATGATATTTTGTCAAATTGAGTTAAATGCTAACTAACTGTTGCTCCCATGTATTACAAAAAAACAAAGAATTTAAAACTTTTACTATGTAAAGCTGGGAAGAAAATTGTGTATTCTATTATTGTCTGAAACCATCGTTCCCAAAACTGGTAATTAAATGGTCTTCTCCTGCCCCAATATTGTTACATTGCTCATAAATTTGATAAATTACATTTCTGATGAAGAGTCGGCCTAAAAAGTACAAAACATAATTTATTTATCACCTTTTTTATTTATTGAAAAAAAAAAGAGCTCACTGTGGTTTTCAAATTCCACCTTTTGTATCATGTTTATTGTGTTTTCTCGTATCACTTTTGACAAAATGGCTGACCTATTTACATTAGATGCTACTGGACTATCCTATCAATGCTGTGATGTTGGTTACAGTAGCAAATCATCGATCAGCATTCATGAACAACCGATCAGAAAGCTTAATATAGTTGAAATCTGATACTGTCACCACTCTTCACAGTGTGTGTTGTCAAACTCTAGAGTTCAACTCTAGAATATTCCATCAGTTCATTTATTTTTGTTATTTGACATTTTATTTTTGACATTTTGTCGCAGACAGAATGCAGTAAACATAAGCGCTGATAGGAGATGGACTTAAGACTGAAAACCCTGTTCTTGTAAGCCTCTCAAACAGTCCTAAATAACTAACAGACAATTTCAAATTATTGTTTTGTCTATTTTTTGATTAGAAGCCACCTTTAATGTAGTACATTTAAGCAGATAACATCGACTCCTCATAAATTTAACAATCCATTATCAGAAAACATTTTTGAAAGACGAAAGACTTTGGGGCAGATGGAGTAGAAGGAAGAAACCCATAATAAAAAAAGGTGGCAAAGTGATATTGATATTGATGCACCCATAACAGCCAAGAAGAGTTGCCCAGGGACCACCAGCACGAACATTTATATGTACACGCATGCTGCATACCATACCTTATATAATGAGAATAATTTAATAACGTGGGCATTTAAAATTCTATTAACTAAAGTAAAAAAAGCTTTCACTTAGAGAGGAAGGAGAGAACCCATTGAAATAAATTCTAGCAAAGTACAGATTCTGACTATGAGACAATGGTTTTTGGAGATTTGTTTTGTTATAATTAATTGTTAACAACCACATTTGTTCATTTTATCCCAAAATATTTTTGACGGAGAGGAGGTGGAGGTTGTCGCAACCTACAGATACCACGTGCTGTGGCTGGACAACAGGTTATATTGGGCACACAACACCATGCAGCTGTACAAAGAGACACAGAGTAGGCTCTACTTCTTTCAACATCTGATAGAAGCTCCTAAAGATGTAAGATCAGCAAATCAAATTAGGACCTACGTAGACTTGAAAAGCTAATTAGGAGGTCCAGTGGTAGAAGAGGGTACATACGACCTGTGTTTGGGGAGCCTGTGCAATAACCCCATTACTTAACAGTTCTTTATATATACCGCAACCTTGATTGATACTACATATCAATACATTGATACTATATTTTATTTACACCACCTTGTACCACAGCATATTCTATGTCCTTAGTGTGTGTTTCTAATGTATTTGTACACCATATGTGTTATGCATGTGGGTATGCATCTATGTATATTTTTATGTATATATATTTTTATATAAATATATATGTGTGTGTGTGTACACTAATGTAATGGATATACGTGGTCTTAGGTAGCATGTGTATGTTTTTGTGTGTATATGTAAGTGTATAACCACACACCATTCTGACATACAGTAAATGTGCCTATATATGTCTATAGGTGTGTGTTTATGCGCAGGCATATGTACATTTGGGTGTGTTTGTAGATTTAAGTACACATGTGTCCGGGTATACACATACACATAAACAAAATAATGATAATAATAGCATACTATTATAATGAAATATATTTTGTCATATTGTCATTGACAAATATTGTCATTATCATAATGAAATATGATGAACAATAAGATTTGAGATTGTGAATACTCAGTGGTGGCCTAGTGGTTAAGGAAGCGGACTTGGGTCCGCAAGGTCCCTGGTTCGAATCCATCAGCTGCCAGGTTGCCACCGAGGTGCTCTAAGCATAGCACCGTCCCAACCCACGTCACTTTTTGTGGGCTCACCACCCACAGGAAGGCTCACGATGTGATCTGGGTGGCGTCAACTGCCCCTGGCGCAACCTCTGCCACCCGGCTACGGACAAGCAGAAGAAGATGAATGAATACTCAAAAGCAATGACTACAAATTAAGCTACTGACACTATCAGCATTAATCTTACTACTTTTATGTGTATGATTACCACTAACTTTACCTACAAACATCCACTGTTCACTGTTCTGGTTGTACATACCTCAACCCACACATATTGTTCCTATTAGAATGCTCTTCTTTGTACTTCTGGTATCCAACTCTTGTTCTTTGCTGTTCTGCTGCTGGAACCGTAATTTCCTGCAAGATACTCCTGAAGGATTTATAAAGTTCTATCCATCTATCTATCTTACATTTGTTTCAAAAGAAACCAGTAACCCATTAGCATTCTGAAGAAAACCAATAGTGAAAACTGAATAGTGTTAAAAATAAATTAGTTTTTTAGTTTTGTACTTTTACTAGATCTCATAAGCTGCTTGAATTGGGAATTTACTGCAAATAGGTAATTCTGACCTGGAGGACATGCACTGTAAACAGAATTTGAGATTCACTAGCACCCACAGAGAATGCCGATGGATATGGGTATCCATCGGTATGCACCCCTGTAAATATTTAAGTTACTGCTGGTATTTGCTCAGCACTCCTTGTGGGTGAAAATGTTCTGTATATGATACATAAAGTATAGTAAAGCCAATAGCTAAGGCCTAAAATATGTCCAAAATATGTTGCATATAAAAATATACCATTTAATGGGACAACAGAGTAATTATAAGCAGAAATCTAGATTAACACTTATTTTCAAAAAAACTCACACAACAGTGTAATAACTTGGTTATTACTATGATCAATAGAAAACACAACACTATTTTAGAAATCTGGTTGCCTTTTTAGTTGTTATTGATTTCTGATTGGCTGATGGTGTCTCTTGATTATTTTGAATTATTTGCTGCAGAGAAAAAAATAAATGGGATTTTCCAAATTAGTTTATTCACTGGACTGAATACCAGTTGCTTTTATACCCTGTGTATTATACATATACAGTGTAAAACCTATACTATGAAAAGGCCGGACAAAAAATTCTGTTACTATTAATTAATACCAACAGAAAACTTTTAAAAGCTATTTATTATTGTTCAATCCAATTTTTGTCGAAACATATTTATTAATTGATATCTTCTGCCACCCCCTCCACAGCCCTAAACTTGTTACGTTATTTATGAAATAAATACATTTAATTTCTGATTAAGAGTCATCTTAACAAGTACATAAAAAAGCATTTATGTACGTCAATTTATTTATGAAGAAAATTTAAAGAGATTACCATGTTTTCGTTTTAGTCAAATTCCACCTTTTGCCTGTCTTCCTTATCGTGTTCTCTCCCTTTGACAAGATGGCTGACCTGTTTATACTAGAGGAATATTCTAGCAATGTATTCGTCATTGGGTACAGCAACCAATCATTAATCAGCATTCACGGACGACCAAACAGAACGCTTAATACAGATAAACCCGATACCATTACCATGCGTCACTGTGTGTGTGTTCTCCAATCATAAACCTAAATGTGAACACGTGTTCACCTCTTGAACATTCAAAGGACTCATCTACTTTTTCAAAGGTCCGCCATTTTGTCACAGACTGGAGGACGGAGCACAATAAAGATTAACATTGATGAAAGATGAAAGATGGACTTTGAACGCGTAAGTAAAATACCTTTTTAGATTATTGTTTTAATTTCAATTACAATCCACCTTTAGTGCAGAATAAATCAGAAAGCATTGACTCACTACAAATGTATTAATCCAGTAATGTATCATTTTTTGAAAAATGATACATTAGTTTAAATTTAGTGGCAAATGGAGGGGAAGGACAGAACCTATTAAAAAAGTGTTGGTAAAGTACGGATTTGGACTATGATGGAACGCCTTTTGGGGAATCGTTTTATTATTAATCAATCTATATATGATTGCATTCATTCTTTTTTCTTAAAATATCATTTTTTTCACCAGCAACAGAGCAGCATTCGGGAGAAAACTGAAAACACTTGAAAATGTATTTCTTTTTCAGTGTCATTCTTTACAATGTGTGATGATGGTTAATATGAAAGTGTGCGGATAACGTCTGTGTTTGGTTCAAAGTACCCACGGAGATTCCCTAGTGCCGAGGGACAACCTGAATGAATTCAAATATGTAATTGCCACGCATACCATGCTGTTAAGAATAAGAAGAGTGTCATAACGTGGTCATATTAAATTGCATTACCTACCGTAAAGTAAGTTTTCACTTAAGGTAAAATATATTTTGTAAAGATATGCCCTTTATGCTTTTATTTCTTGTTTTGTCAAAATGGATGCTCTAATAGATTCCAAGCAAACTTGGGCTTAAATGTTCTGACCATGGTGCTCTTAAAATTTAGGTTCAAGAGATTTTTTTCACCAAATGTCTTATCCTGAATGTGTGGACAGCTTCTGCACACACACCTAATACAAATTATATGATTCTACTGTTGATTTTTCTGTTCAATATTATTTTTTTCATTTTCATTTATTCAAAACTTTATATTACATTGTATGGAGATGATTCCAAACTCTCCCAGTCTTATGAAAGGTTTTAGTCTTCTCATCCTTTCATCTTTTCCTTCATTTCAGGGAAAGCCTCATCTTATTTTGCCATTCCAAGTTCTTAATGAAGCTAATGTGTGCTGACACTGGGTTGAGTGCTACTGAGACTGTCAACATCTAAGTTTATTCTTGCATCCAGATACAGTAAACAAATGGTTGTTAACAGCCTCAGCATCACTCAACTCGGTGTTGGCATGGTAGAACTCATTAAGCAACAGAAACCTTAATGGATGTAGAGACTTTGCCTGCTTTAAGTCAAAGATGAAAGGGCTTATGTTCACTTTAAAACCATTCAATTTACTGGGATTGATTGAAATAATCGACGTCATATGTGATATCATGTTTCTAAGACCCTTTAAAATTTATGAATTGAAAAACAACAGTTAATACAAATAACTTTTAATGTTATTGTCAAGAGTTCAGCGTCTGTGCATACATTTGAGGTTAGACACTTTGGGAAGTAAACATTTGAAACTGAGTCATTCAGAGCTGCATGGCCAAAAGGTTTAAGTAAAACCTCAGGAGGAATCTCATAAAGCATGTGGTTGTCAAAACAAGCTGTGAAAAGCATAAAATGGAAATTTCTTTACAAAAAATATTTTACCTTATTGAAGACTTGTTTCACCATGGGTAATGGCCCGAGGCGACTTAATTTCCCATTTGGCGAGTTAATTCAGTTACTAGCCAGCCCGGTGGGCTAGTTGAAAATATATCCTAAAACGCGTTTTTATGTTGGAAATATAAACATAGCATTTGTTACAGTGTTAACCAAACCGCCATACAATACGAATCATAAATGTGCTGTTCAATTTATTACCATTGCACATGTCTATGACGCATCACGTTGAGTCTCGCATACTCTCACGTGATATGACGACCAGATTTCAATACTTGGGACCATATTATCGTCCATATAAACACGCGTCTTTTAATTGTTTACACTTTCAACTGTTAAAACATCTTTGTAATGTGGAATTTTCTGAAAGGAGTTAAGCCGCCACCTGAGACGGGGAAAAAACGACCAAGGAATGAATGAAATTATTTGCTTTAAAACTTTATAAGAAAATTGCTTTATTTCTGTGATTATAATCATAATCATTATTGTGATATCTGTAAAAATTAAGATAAATAAACTACAATATTGAAACAATTTAAACACATAGGCAAGTATAGGATAAGATTATCCTTAACTTAAGATTAAGGTGCTCTGCATGTGTGTTTGTGGAGAAGAGTTCAAGTGGGAGTGATGGTTGTGGGTGGAGAGGGGAGAGAGTTCAACAGGGAGTTCAACAGCTTGGTGGATGAAGCTGTTGAAGTGAGTCTGGTGTTGCGAGATGAGAGGCTCCTGTAGCGCCTCCCAGAGGACTGGACAGGCTGTGTGCAGGGTAGGTGTCGTCACTCACAATTGTGATGGCTTTGCAAGTGAGGCATGTGGTGTCAGGCCTAGAAATTTTTACTTTTTCTTGCCAGCCAGCCGGACTAGTTACCTTACAAAGTTACTAGCCAATCAGAAAATCAACTAGCCAAAATGTGTCCAATCTCAGTAAGTTCAACACTGTAAAAATGACACAAAAGACCACAATTGTTCATAGTTAATATGCATTTTATCCTATTTCAAGAATATTTTGCTACTGTTGTTCAATAAGAAAATTAAAATAATTTAGAGCACTACAATATAATAATTCAGAGCACCATAATAAAATAAAAAAATAATCAGGATGTTGCAAAACTTGGCAAATGAGTATTAAATAAAAAGAAATAAAATTGAGCACCAGAATTAAGTCAGCAGGCCACACTTGCACAAAAAATCTTAAGTTAAGGATAATCTTAATAACATAATTTCAATAACATTAATATATAGCATCTGTTATGAAATAAGAGATAAGGAAATACTTAAATTTAAGGACAAGAAAGGACTTAAGATGCCCTGAATGCCATGTATGCAAAGGAAGGGTCCCGCCAACTTCATGTTACTATAAAAATACATTATATAAAAAGATATTTACTTTTTATTGCTACTACCAATAACAGCTGTACGGGCAGTCTCAGCAGCCACTGCTCGACAGTGATTTTCACTGCCCTCGTGTGCGACGACACTTTCATATTTGATATTGCCGCTGCCGTTTACAAACGCGGATTTCTTCATCAAATTGTGTTTTTTGTAAAACGCAGAACAGGGGGTACAAAACATTAGTCGGGCGGTCGCATCGTAATGAAGCCAGGGCCGGCCGTGCTCCCATGCAGACTTGTAAAACCTTTGGCGTTTTTCTGTCTTGTATTCCCTGTCAGTAACCCTTTTCTCTTCTTCCGACCTTGGTCGTTTTCTCCCCGTCTCAGGTGGCGGCTTAACTCCTTTCAGAAAATTCCACATTACAAAGATGTTTTAACAGTTGAAAGAGTAAACATTTAAAAGACGCGTATTTATATGGACGATAATATGGTCCCAAGTATTGAAATCTGGTCGTCATATCATGTGAGAGTATGTGAGACTCAACGAGATGCGTCATAGACATGTGCAGTGGTAATAAATTGAACGGCACATTTATGATTCGTATTGTATGGCGGTTTGGTTAACGCTGTAACAAACGCTATGTTTATATTTCCAACATAAAAACCAAAGAAAAAAGAATATATTTTCAACTAGCCAACCGGGCTGGCTAGTAACTGAATTAACTCGCCAAATGGGGAATTAAGTCGCCTCGGGCGACCGGACTACAGTGAATTTCGAGCCCTGGGTGTATAAGTCCAATAGTGACGGAAGTGGTGCACCAGTGATCTTTCTAGCTGTGTTCACTATGCGCTGCAAGGCTTTCCTGTTGTAGTAAGTGCAGCTGCCGCCCCACACAGTGATACAGCTTGAAAGGATGCTTTCAATGGTTCCTTTGTAGAAAATGGTCATGATGGATGGTGATGCATTTGCTCGTATTAGTTTCCAAAGGAAGTAGAGGCGCTGTTGAGCTTTCTTTGCCAGCGATGTGGTGTTGGTTGTCCAGGAGAGGTCTTCATTGATGTGCAACCCCAAAAACTTGGTGCTGCTCACTCTCTCCACAGCGGCATTTCCATTTCCTTTGTTTTGCTTACATTCAGCATAAGGTTGTTGTCATTGCACCACGTGGTAAGAAGATATACCTCTTTCCTGTAGTGAATCCCATCTCCTCTAGTCATGAGACCCACCAGAGTTGTGTCATCGGCAAACTTCACGAGGTGGTTGGAGCTGTGAGTTGATGTACATTTGTGTTTCAGTAGGGTGAAGAGCAGAGGGCTGAGTACGCAGCCTTAAGCCCGGCGCACACGGGGAGGATTCGGCGCGCGCCGATTGCTCAGCGCCAGATTCTCACCGTGTGCGTGCAAATTTACGTGAGCATTTGGTCACTTGAGGCCGTGAGCAAAATATCGATCATGCTCGATTTGTGAGCAGATTTGTGCGCATGCGTTATTACAAAGACGCAGTAAGATGGCAGCCCGCAGCGTCTTGTTGAATGAGACTATAGAGAAGACTATGAGAAGATAAATTCGTAGATCTTTGGCAAGACCATCCTTGCCTGTTTGACATTCGTCTCGGCGATGTTAAAGATAAGGACAAGAGGGAAGAGCCGATAAAAGAAATCGCCACGAAATTGGCGCACACGGGTAAGAATTGTAATTTCCTGTCCTAAATCTATATCATGATAAACATTTTTTATGTTTATCATGGGCAAATCACATGGAAGGTATAGTCAATTATACATAGTTGACCATGAATATATATATGATTGTTCTTCATGAAGAATAAAAATAGTTTGTTTACTATGAGGTATACAGTCTTCTGAAAAAATTACTAACTATGAGGTCTTCTGAAAAATATACTAGTAGTATTTGGTGTTTCACTTCTCCATGTTTTATTTTGTGTGAATTGAAAAATTTATATTCACTTTGTCACATTTTACATCATTTTGTTTTCATTATTCCTAAAATTTCCACAGAAATAAGCTGTGGAAATAAGAAAACATTAAAATTAAATCAACTAATTACTAGCGAGACGTGAGCCGAATTCTCATCGTGTGCACGTGTACTATAAGCGCGCGCGGATGGCACTGAGCATTCGGCGCGCGCCAAATCCTCCCCGTGTGCGCCGGGCTTCAGGGGGCTCCTTTGCTCAGGGTGATGGTGCTCAAGGTGTTGTTACCGATACGTACTGCTTGTGGTCGCTGGCTGATTAAGTGTAGGACCCAATTGCAGAGGGATGTGCTGAGACCCAGCTGATCCATTTTGCTGATGAGTTGTTGAGGTATGATGGTTTTGAATACTGAGCTGAAGTCGATGAACAGCATTCTCACATACGCATCTTTTTTATCTAGGTGGGTGAGGGCTGGGTGGAGAGCAGAACAGATTGCATCCTTTGTGGAGCGGTAGGAGCGGTATGCAAACTGGTATGGATCTACGGTGGGTGGTAGGATGGTTTGAATGTGTGACTTGACTAGCCGTTCAAAGAACTTCATGATGATGGGTGTCAATGCTATGGGGCGGTAGTCGTTTAAGCAGGATGGGGATGATTTCTTCTGCACTGGGATGATGGTGACGGCTTCAAAACATGATGGAACAATGGCTTGTTCCAGTGAGATGTTGAAGATGTCTGTGAAGACATGAGATGGGTGACCTGTGAAGACATGAGATGGGAAGACACAGATGGGTGAAGTTGAAGTTGAAGTTGGTCTTTATTTGTCATTGTAACAAGTTACACAGAATGACACAACAGTACAAATAATGACAAGGGAGGACAGGAACGGGAAGGCCAGGTGCAGCCACTGAACGGCGCACGCTTCTTTAGATGAAAAACAACTGAAAACACCGAGGAGGGAGGAGGGGAAAAAAGACAACTCCAAACAAGGTTCCGCGGGGGGAGCACAGTGTGGGATTAGATAAAAAAACCCTCAGCATTAAGCACAATCAAAACACTGTAACAAGACTCAGACACCTGCACATGTAGATGAGGGAAGGGATGTGGGGGAGGGAGGTCACAGCACAATCACGGATGGGAGGGCTGCTGCAAAACTGCGCTGTCCTCGACCATCATGATCACGCCGCAACAGGGGAAGGAGGGGGGTGAGGGGCCAAAGAAGGCGTTGTGTTTGGGGTAGGGTAAATGTTCCAAAAAGGGGAGAGGGTAGGAGCATTCTTGTCTGCAGAAACATCCAGGAGAGTGGAGAATGAGCGTCCTTGAAGGCCGCTTATGTCTGGGAGCCAATGAAGATAGTAGATTGTTTTGGGACAGGGCGACTCTGGAATTTTTCTGTCTGCCCTTGAGTCTCTCTGAGTCTCACTGTGGCTTGCTTCAATATGTCCGAATTCGGTGGCCAGATTCAGCCGAGCCGAGCTGACAACTTCTCCAAGTTGGTACCCACCACGCGAAAGTGTTCCGGAACCGCATCCAG